>BRDA01092356.1:0-21198 GCA_036984385.1 Crenuchus spilurus
TTTTCTTTTAGATTATGTCTCTCACAGTGGACATGCACCTAAGATGAACATTTCAGACCCCTCCATGATTTCTAAGTGGGAGAACTAGCAAATTCACAGGGTTTTCAAATACTTATTTTCCTCACTGTATGTAATATCATTGATCTAATCTAAACAAGCTGCTTATTTATCATTCATTGTTTCTTGTAACACTTGACAGTCATGTGTTAAAATAGGTTTGAAAGGAGTTTCCCCTTGACTCATGCAGTTCCTTCACAGCTTTAACTTGCATATAAAAACCCCAGTTGAATTGTGAAGTACTGCCAAGTAATTTGTTGACACATTAAGCCTTTTCTCCTAGTTAGTATTCTCAAGTTTTTTACCCTGTCTTTGGGTAAAATGAGACTTTTTGGCGTTCTAGTTCTGTGTAGCATTTAGCCCTGTTGAGTTTCATAGTCATGTTTAGCCTTTAGGCCTATTGAGCATCCTAGTCCTGTTGACATTCTGTTTTTATTCATGTCTTTAACCTTAAGAGTAGCCAGGGCATGTGTTCTCTAAGTGTTAATTAGTTCATGAGTTGTTTTCTGACCACTGCCTATACTGTTACTGTTGTTTTTGTTATCCATTTTGTCTCATGTTTATGCTGTGCTGGGTATTGATGTTGGAATGATTATGGACTTGTGTGTATGGAGTCCCTTTTTTTAAGTAAAAATTCTCTCTTTATCTGCGTTTTTCTGTAAACTCTCACGTTGAGCCCTAGTCCTGACAATTCTGAGAAGTGGCATTAATAAAATAGTGTTTTGGGGTTTTTTTGTGCCAATTTTCTCCCTTTCCCAATGTGGTAGTCACCAATTAACCCAACATATTAGTGGCTCTCCCCATCACTTTGCACTGTCCCTGACTCTGGGAGGGTGAAGACATGCATACGACTCCTCCGTTGTGTACGATACAGTCACCTCCTCTTTTCGAACTACCGCTTAATACATTGTCCCTGGGGAACCAACGCAAGTGCAAGGTCTCTAGTTTCAAATGGACCAATCAGTAGACACCCAAGCCAGCCGACATTGTATTGTGAGAGTGATAGGGAGAGAGAGCGCCATCTACCCGCCCAGAGAGAGCACTGCCAATTTTGCTCTCTTGGGCCCCGGCTGTTGATGGCAAACAACATGAACAGGATTTGAACTTGCGATCCTCTGGTCATAGTATCAGTGTCATAGGCCTGCTGAGCCACTCGGGACCCTCAATATTGTGTTTTGAACAGACAGATTCATCCATATGCTGATTTTTTACAGTACATTTAAAAATCAGTCAGAAATATCACAAATCAGATCATGGATTGTGATTGTATGTTAAATAGACTGTGACACTTTTTAGGACCCATATTTGTGAGTATTCTTGTTAAATGTACTGTCAGAAATAAGGTACAGTACAGGTGTATTGATGTTCTACACAACGTAAATGTAACTTTAGTGATCCAGTGTGGTCCTTAAGGTCAAATAATCCAAACAGTAAAATAAATGTAAAACTGCCCTGACCCAGTGACCACCCGCTTACATTATATGATATAGTGTATGTACGTATGTATGTATGTAATGTATATATATATATATATATATATATATATAGCAGTATTGTAATAGTGACCCATGAAACTATTTTCTCCTTAAAAGCATTCAACAGATAATCAGTGTGGAGTCTGTTGAAAGCAGACAACCTGAACTGACCCCCACCAGCAGCCCTCACTACATTCCAGCAGGGAGGAGAATAGGCAGGATGAGGAGAGTGTGTGTCTGTGTGTGTGTGTGTATCTGCATGGGTTGCTTATCAGTTATGGGAGGCCCATTTCACCACTTTCTCACCCTTGAAACCACTGTTTGTCCACTACATATTAACCCTTTTCTGACCGAGCACTGAACTTGCAGGAGAAGACTGAAGTGTGCTCAAGAACTCCACAAAACATCAGGTGTGTCCAGTTCTTCATTTTAGAGTAGCTGTAATGAGCTCAATTCAAGTCATGAAACTGGATTTACAAGTTTTTGCTCTCACTCGCGTGTACTAATAATAGAATATTTATTCATTCTACTCTTTCTCTTAAAGCTTAGAAAATGATACGGGATACACAATTCAGTATTCTCATGACAACACTGTAAGCGGAGTGTCTAGAGCTACAACATAAACAATGTGGTGTTGAGTTCAATACTCAATATTGACCACAATAATGAAGGGATGTTCTGGGGTGAACCACCAAAACATGAGGATATAAAACATTAATAATCACAGCCCCCCCCATCCCCACAACTGCATTCACTATAAATAACATTGGGAAAGTGCCCATTCAGGTCTCCTCCCAAACCGCAGGATGGAATGGGCAACCACCAAACTTGAGACGTACACTTTATCACTGTGATATGAAAGAATACACAGTCTCAGGCCTACAATGTAAAGCTGAGGTTACACGAGTACACAAGTTTAAAAGCAAGGTCAGAATAAGATCTCTGGTCATTTCCTCTAAAGAGCATCTTCATAAACTGTCTCAGTCTCTCCTCACCTCTGTCTAATAGCTAATGATGCTGAGAGTTCTGGTATGGACCAGATGCAGGTGGATGCTGACCATTGGTGGTGGTTGAGGAGACTCTCTAATGTCTGTGCTAAATCTCAAAGATCTTTGAGTGTCTACAAAAGTGCTTAAAAAGAACCCTTGAAGCAATGAGCCTGCCTTTTTAAAAAGTTAAAATTCCTCAGCCAGTTAATGATTCCCTTGCACATTCCATGTGCATCCATAACATTGAGCTCCAAGAACTTGAATGAGGAATACTTACCTGACGTTTCACACATTCCAAATTTGGGCCAGAACTGGAACGGGCAGCCCTTACTTCACAAATCAAACATCTTGATCTCATTTCGGTCTCTTTTGAATACAAATTTGACCACTTATTGACCATTTCATTTGCAATATCAACATATATTACATTTCAAGCATTCCACAGTGAGTTGCACTTATCACTCCTCATCCCAGGGTGGAGTACAGAAGATCCAGTGGAATGTTCTAGAAAGCCTGCTTCCTTTTGGAAACAGACACCAAGATTTATGCCTGCAAGACCAAGAGGCAGAGCTTGTCGGCATTGTACTGGAGCATATCATGGACATTAAGAGAACTTCAACTCAAACTGTCAAAATCAAATCACACATTTGGTTCAAGATGTGACGGCACAAAAACAAAGCCACGTTGATCACTGCTGATAACTTCTGTCCAAAGTTCTGGCATAAAACTCTACAATAGATTCAGTATAATGCTGACAGACCAAGTAAAGTCAGAGATATGATCGTTTAAATGTGATATAACCATCATATTTACAAATCAGTAAAAGTAGTGAGGCAGGAGGGGCGATATGCCTGTAAAGAAGCCAAACAATGCAGCAGGACCTCCTAACATTGCCCCCAGAGGACAAAAAGAGAACTTCACTACTGCTTTTTGTTGTAAATAGTTGCATCGAGCTTCATTTGGTCTTTATTTTAACTATTGCATGCATTGTATGTAACTTGTGTTAACATTGTACATCTTTTATTGATCCATCACAACCAGCTTCTCTTGGTTATCCTGTTAAGATTTTGACAGAGGTGCAACAATAGATGGCACACACAAACCTACAAGACAATAAACAACCCAAGCCCTGTCACAGGAGGGAATCAATTAGTCACTTTGATGAACCACAACACAACTCCTTGCCTTCTCAATCATTCAAGGATTTTCTTCCATTGTGGTGCTCTTGGTTGTGGATGGATGACATTGCATGCACTGCCAGACTCACCTATGCATTGGATCTCGAAGCCGCGGGGCGCTTTAAGGGCCCTGCGTGTCCAGCCCTCCCTCAGCACCTCCAGGTGCTCCTCCTTGCCCTGGATGAGCAGGACGTGTTCGTCAATCCAGCCAAGGAAGAAGGTATCCTCCACGGCTTCCGTCACCTTCTTGTTCCAGAAGTGCTGCATGTTCTCTGCCTTGAAGTCGGCGAAGATCTCGTATCCCGTGTGCCGGTGCTGCAGCTCGTCCGTCATGGCGGCCGCACGGTCTGAGCCCACGCGCCGCAGCACGATGGCCAATGAGTGTGGCGCAATTTGCAGGAACCTCTCCATTGCACACTTACACGTGGGACTCTTCAATACCTCTCCATTATACGCTCCCCCACCACACCTTCACCCTAAGGTCCAACTAGTCCAGTTTCACCTCTTTCCAGTCTGATCCCACGACATGACTGTGCGCCAACTGCACACTTGTGTTCTGCAACTTTGCGCACTTTCTAGTGCACTGTACTAACACTTTAGTTCTCAAACAGTTAAAAGTGTCCTGTATGCAAGTAAAAACACTGGCTAGTGTTAATCTACCAGTCTGTGAGTACTGAAATGCAGCTCAGCATCATCAACAGACATGACTTGCAGTATGTTGAACTTCTTGGCCTAATATAAACAAGCTGGAAAATGATATAAAAGTTGTAGTATTGAGATACGGACGTCATCAAACAGAACCATAATATAACTGAACAATATGAATGCCAGCATAAACAAGTGAATGTAACAGTAACGTTGACCTAGAAACGATTTGCAACACAAGCAGAAAAGGCAAATACTGGGCCCTAGCTATGCATTCTAGAACACATTTATGGACTAGCGATTTCAGAACAAGTCCCCACCAGCGAAATGCTCTTTAACAGAAGACCACACGAGCTAAACATTCAGCAATGCAAAAACTCCCAATACAGTGTGCACTAGCTAAGCATACTAAAACCTAAACATGATTGATGACAAGCATTCTAGAACACATCTTTGTCCAAGCTAAGCATTCTAGAGCAAAGTTGTCCATTCTTGAACAAATGTACATCAAGTTCAAGCTAGGCATCAATTCTAGAACACAAGCATGTCAAACTTGCACATTATAAAGCGCATATCCAAGCTAGGAATTCTAGAAAACAACAATGTCAAAGTTAGGCACTCTAGAATGTATGTATGTGCAACCTAGGCGACAACTCTAGAGCACATATATGTCAAAGCTAGGCATTCTAGAACATGTATCTACAAACCAGACATTCCTTCTAGAGAACACGTATCTCCAAGCTAAGCATTCTAGAGCATTTGTATGTTCAAGCTGGGCATTCTAGAACACAAATATATGTCCTAGCTAGGCACTGATTCTAGAGTGCGTGTATGTCCAAGCCAGGCCTTCTAGAACGCAAGTGCACACTAGCCAGGCATTCTAAAGAGAGAAAAAGGGAAACGGGCAGCAGCCGGGCGTTCTAGAACGCGCAATACCAGCGTTCTAACGCACGTTCCGCTCCGGCTTGCCGTTCTAGAACACGGGCGCCCTCAGAATTCAGCGCACTCGGAGCGCGAGGGCGAAAGAACACGACAGCTCGCTTATTGGAGCGCGGCCCATGGCGCTAATCTGCGGCGGCGGCAGGCGCGCCGTGTCCGGTCAGTCCGGCTGCGGTCATCGGTCCCCGCGCGATACGCGGCGTCTCTGTCACTCCTTCCTTCAAGTCCGAGCGCGAGCCGCTCCGCAGCCCGACATTATGACCCCGCCGCGAAGCTCGCGCCGCCACACGGTGACGGTGACACTCGTGCAGAAAAACAACAACAACAGACGGTGATTTATAACGTGAGCAGAGAACGAATCAGTGTCCGGTCACGGTGCACCGCAATCCGGTAGGTTTGGGAAGAGGGAGGGGTGTAACCCACCCCGTACTTCGATGAAACCCACGCCCACTACGCTGGTATTGGCTAAGAGATCATACTGGGTGTGAACACTGGGTAGCAGTAAGGTGAGAGAGGGGGGGCGGTTAAATAGCTGGTTATATTTACTGCATTAAATCTGATCTCGTGTCTTAATCTGATGCTGCAGCTCCATAATCCTACACCCACAGCCCATTTCCCGCCCAAAGTCCACTCGACTCCTCTCCCAGCGTTTAGCCCAGTCACCTCATTGGTCCGGCTGTTAAATTGGTTGCCATGGAAATGTCATTGGACTGTACACTGGCCACTTTATCAGAAGCCCTGTCCTGTAGATCTGTTGATATAGTTTGAACTGGTCAACCTCTGGCTTCCCATCAGTGGGCACCACAGAGCTGTTCTTGCCTGAATCCACCCAGTCCAGATACATCACATAGCATAGTGCTACTACTGTCTGAATGATCCACCAGCCAAATGGCATCTCTACAACAGCAGTAATATCTCATAATAGCAATGATCTTTCCAGTAGTCATACTGACCAGTGATGAATGAAGAAGATAACAAATGGACTACAGTGGACCTCCTTAAGGTCTATCAACCTTTCTTGATATCCACCTAAAGTCGAACTCAACCTCTGATTCTGATCTTCTCAGTTTTAATGCTGAAAATGATTGTTTTATCTCATATCAACTTTTCGGCTTATGCTGTCCCCTATTAGCCTCCTTTGGGTGGCATAGTGGCTGAGGTCTTTGGTTCAAGTCCCCATCTGGGTGGAGTTTCTATGTTCTATGTATGTGGCGTGGGCTTTCTCCCACAGTCGAAAAACATGGAGGTCAGGTGAATTGGCTCTAAATCAATCAATCAATCACCTTTATTTAAACTCAGGGTACATTGAGGGTACATGTACAATGTAGACGAGGTCATACATAAAATGACATACATAAAATAAGTATAGACAAGATTAAAAAACTAATTAAAAATGATGGTAATTTGATCTAAAAAGAAATCAATTTAAACAAAACAAGTAAAATAGTCAAAATAATAAGCAGACAGAGCACAAAAATATAGATAATTAATACAATTTATAATATAATAAAAACTAAAAATAAACACAGGTATTCGGGAATAACTAAAATTATAAGAATACATTGAGAGATGCAGCTAAAATAAAAGTAAAAAGATAACTAAATCAGACCTGAATAAAATAAATAAAATAACAAAAAGTAAAAGAAGAAATACAGTGACAGGCTGAGTGGAGTTGGTTAGAGATTTAAAAAGATGAAGTGACACCAGTGAGAAGATCTTTAGTTTACTGTAGTGAGTTCCAGCTCACTGGTCCACTGGAACTAAAAACAGATTTTCCCAGTTCATTAAAAACTCTTGGTACATGAAGTGAGATCCAGTTACTGGAACGAGTCTTGTAATTTGTGACTCTGGTGTGTGTGTGAATGTCTCTGTATTTGCCCAGATATGGTTGGCACCCTGGGTGATCCCCTTAGTGCTTGATGCAGTCCTCAGGGTGGATTCCTCTGGGTATGATTGTCATTACCTGTGTTATTGATGTGTTATTACCTGTGTTAATGAAATAAAACAGAAGGTAAAAGTAGACAAGCATGAGAAACAGTTGCTGCTTCACCTCAAAATACTTACTCATGGCTGCCATCTGTAGGCAGCAGAAGCTCTCCACAGATCTGACATACTGTCAATGTTATGAGGTCCACTTACCTTATACAGTTCTGGAATAAATGTAGAGCCCAACCCGAACGTCCAGCACATTCTCCAGACCTGAACTTCACTAAAAACCTCTGAAATGTGATCAAGATGAAGATGGATGGTATACAAGTCATCACCCAAAGCTGACCTACGTGAATTTTTGGCATAAAGTCTCCCGGCTGTTGGAGACCGTGAACAAATCAGAATAATCATCTTTTTGTTGTTTATGGGAAACTACTGAGATGTCAAAGAGTCTTCTTTTCTCTGAGTTGGACGAGGATAACGTCAGCTAGGCTAGTCTTATTTTCTCTAAACCTTACCATCCTTCAAAGGTTTCATTGTGCCCATACAATTTAAAGTTAATCACAACATCATCAATGAAAGTTTGTTATTGGTTGTTGTTGCTACTTCATCACAGGTTGCCATGGTACTGACTATGGTTACCATTCAGTGTTTCCAGAGCATTGATATAGTAGATTGTTTGTTGATGTTTTTGTTGGTGGTGGTTTGGTTTTGTTTTTTTTAACTGGATGAACTTCACAGGTGTCCTGTTATAGAAAATGAATACAACCCTGCCAGCCAATCACGGAGGTGTATTTCTCAACTTTTTCAACTCAATTCAATTTCTGAAATTGGTGAATGATTGAGTGGCACATTTAAGAAATAACCACATGTAATAAGTATTTTATATTAACTTGTGATTAAAGATGTACATGTGCAGTTTTGAGCCCTTCCAACAGTCTCTTCACCAGTATTTTATTTACATTGTACCTTTCCACAATGCTTTAAAGTAATCAACAAACCACAGACCAGAGATCTCTCCAGTCTATAGTCTAGGATCAGTAGAGTCATTATATCTCTCTGCAGGTCCAGTAGCTACAATGTAGCATCAAGTTTTAGCAAGATGCAGCTCGCTCAACCCAGGTACTGCTTTAACCATCCGTTTAGTTTATTGTCAGTGTTCAAGTGAGAAACCGAACAGAATGAAACAAATCTGGCTTTGCTTCTCACCTCGCGTGTTCATCCGAAACATTTCAGAAACAGACCTCTCTGGACACCTTTCCGTACAGCAAAAATAGTCTTCAGTAAGAGTGATGTTAAATGTTCATTTATTCATTTCATTAGTCTTTTGTGTTTATTTCTCATTGTGTTCTGTATGTAAAACTACAGTTATTCTATATAAAATGTAGTTTTGTTCATATTTAGGAGTATCTGGGACAGATTAATTGGATTTACATTATTATGTCTTATGGGAAATATTGTTTCAGTTATCAGGCACTTTAAAACAAAATAATGATGAAAAACAAGGTTCAACTGTATTTAGAGTTTCTGCATTATGACCCACTTCACCCATCTACAAATACTTCAAGCAAAACTTCTTTAGAGACATAGGCACAGGTTTATTTAAATATGTAAAAATTTTTTTTAAAAAAGAAACGTTTAAGAAAAACATTACACCATACACATTAAGCCAACTAAATGAATTGTTCTCTCACTGGAAGACATCTGGAAAATGACATTTCCATATCTGTGTCAACATGTGAAATGAAATAAGATGAGAGGAAAGAGAAAAAGTATATGAATATATTCACCCAACCCTGTTGATCATGTGCCTGTTACTTTTACTTCCACATGTGTCCAATCTCATGTTTTGACTTCTCGGGCAACAGAACATACAACAAAATGAAAAAATAAAGTTTGAAAAATATCTTTTCCCATATCTTACAAACATCCATGGCAGTATTCTGATCACGAGTTTTTCTTTTTCAAGGTCTGTGAAACGCCAGCATCGTTCACCTTGAAGGTTTGAGAGAGAGAACAGCACCGGGGTGATATTTATTTGGACTAAGTGCATCGGGAAAGCCTTTAAAAGATTTTACTAAAAGCTAGTCCACCATCCTGCACGAAGCCCAGTCTAATGTAGCCTGGTTTAAATAAACAAACAAACTGGATCTTACAAGCTTTCACTTGTTTGTTCTATAGGTTCTTTCGGGCTTTAGTGATCATGATATGCTCCACCCACAAATGTGTTCTTTAGTAGCATCTGTTGCAAGGTGGAAGAATTGCAGAACAGATTTAACCAGAATAAGAACATGCTCGGGCTTTCTCAGTATGGACTTTAGTCGGGTTTATGCTGCATGTGTATGAGATGATGGCATTCAAAATAGGGGCCCCGAGTGGCTCATCAGGCTAAGACGCTGACACTATGACCCGAGGATCGCCAGTTTGAATCCCGGTCATGCCGTTTGCCATCTACAGCTGGGGCCCAAGAGAGCAAAATTGGTCGTACTCTCTCTGGGCGGGTAGATGGCGCTCTCTCTCCCCATCACTTTCACGCTGCAATGTCCGTTGGCTCAGGCGTCTACTGATTGGTCCATTTGAAACTAGAGACCCTGAACTTTCCTCCCCAGTGACTATGTATCAGCAGTAGTTCGAAAAGAGGTGGTGGCTGGCTTCACCCTCCTAGAGTCAGCAACAGTGCAAAGTGATGGGAGAGCCACTAATGGGTGGGGTTAATTGGCGACTACCACATTGGGAAAGGGAGAACACTGGGTAAAAATTTATTAAAAAATAAATAAATAAAAATATTGAAATTATTGTATATATTGTAATATACAAATATTGTGTTTCTAAAGTCAGACTGAAACTAGTCAGCACACATCACCAATAAGTGCAGAACATGGGCTCCACTAACAGATCCAAGCCCTTTGCATAACAGTGACGTTACGACTTGAGAAACTACATTTTATGGGGCTTAAAAAAAGGAACGTTTGGAGCCATTAATGTGAAGCTTGGTTCAGAATAAAAAAACATCCTGTGAAGCGATTTTGATGTAATATGAGACTATTACATTGGTCATGGTCACTACTGTATCCCGTTGAAGTTTCCAATGATGTTCTCATTGACCGTTTGTAGCAGAACCTCACAAGGCCCGTCACACTCAGATTTTAATCAAAATCTTCCGACAGTGACAGAACATACCCAGCAGGCACAGAACCTTATAACACTGCATCAATGCTGCAAGAACATTGACGCAATGGTAACAGAGGTACTAAATTAGCTACAAAGAACATCACAATGTGCATTATGTCCACTGATTTTAATTAATTAACTAAAGACATTCGTCTGCATTGTAAAATTTTGAGAAGGGATCACGGTCGGGACAGGATTTTATCCAACAGGGTTTGACGCTGAACTGGCTCAGTGTTCTAGCTCGACGAATGGTCGGGGTGAAGGTTTGAGCAGGAAAACGTTAGTTAAATGTTATTTTTCTATGCCGCAGTTACACAGTGATAGACAGGCCTCAGACGGTGTTTCCGAGTCTGCAACTTGATTAAAGCATCAAGCATTCAATCTTTTAAATGGATTGAAAATCGATACACTTGATTATCACTATTTTGTGTGATACTATCAGTTATAAAAACAAAACACGGATAGTTGTACGAGTAAAGATTAATAGTGTTAATTCCTGACTATTCTGCCTGAAAACTACTTTAATGGCACATCCACTTCAATCCTTTACGTACGTATTATTCAGACGTATTATTAAATGATATACACAATATTTCACCTCGCCTACGATAACATTGAATCGTCACCCCTGTACATAGACTGCCATGTTCTTACCAATACGCAGCTCTAGTTAAGACCAAAAACATGAACCAAGAAAAGTTTCATTTTGATTTCAAGTTGACTTGGTAATAGTCCAGCTGAATAGTGTCAAATTTCAACATTGTGACATTTAATAGTGTCTGATTAGCTATGAAAGAACATTTGTGGTTGAAGCATCAGCAGGTCAGCCAGGAGCCCTTTTATCCTCCATGTTCATCTATTGGAACAGTTAGCAATAAATAAACATAGTATTCAAAAGACAAAACAACGTCTGAAACACCATCATATGTATTAACAGCTCCTTTCTGATGTCTTGAGAAACACAGTGAGAGTCTGCAAGATCCAGGACGGTTTTTACTAGAGCTGCACAATATCAGTTCTTTTAAATTGCTATGGTAATTGGCCTACGCAATGTGCAGAAGGCTGTAATATGCACTTTATCCTGCTATAAAATGGCAACAAAAAAAAGTTAATTGTCTTCAATAAGCATCCTGAATAGACATGCAGCAATAGGGAATTTCCAGGTGATACAATAACCAAAAATTAACAGGTGATTGTGCCCAATACTGACATCATACGAAAAATTTAACCAAAGGATTTTAATGTAAATAATGTAAAGAAATATATACAGTACAGGTGTATTTTATATATATATATTTTAGTGCTCAACTAAAATAACAACTGAAACAAAAGTTGTTATGCTGTCTCTCCTGAAATCAGATCGATTAAATTCTCAACACAGTGGTGACAGATTTTAGGAGAGTGCTGGCTTGTCAATGTAAAACAATGCAGGCTGTGTCAGATTAAATCAGAATTGGGTTTTAAAACATGGGCATATTGCAAAAGCAATGATATCTGGTGTTTCGTCCATACTGTGCAGCCCTAGGTTGTTTCAGGCTAAATCTTGTAGGCCTAACATTTCAAAAAGCACGACTCCATTCTTCTGTACAGAGGCACTACCTGGACCTCCGGTCCTTCTTGGGCCGTTCTGTGCTTTTGTCCATGGTCTTTTCACTATCACCTCTGCATTTGGGACAGTACCACTTGCCCTTGGGCTTGTAGGTGAGTCCAACACATGAGAAGTGAAACCACTCGATGGGGCACTGCTCGTTATCACAACCGATCATTTCTCCGTAGGATACCTGCTCACAGAGACAGTAGGTAGGCTCGTTGGGGTCGATGGTGAACTCCACCGGCGATGCCTCGCGCTCCTGCTTGGCTTTGGACCGCTTTTTCTTCTTGGCCGATTTGGACTTCTTCTCACGGGGCTGTTGGGCTGGTTCGTCACACAAGTCCTCCAGGGCTCCGTTGGCTCCGAGGCTGTCGCGGCTTTCGCTGTTCCGGTGCCGCCGCGGCCGGCGGGACGATGAACGTTCAGGCAGGACGTTCGCAGAGCTACTTCCTGTCTCGTGACGCACCTTTTCAGCTGAGCGTTCGGTATCTCCCGGCTCCAAGAAGCAGGGCGAGTGGGCTTCCATTTGTCGTGAGCGATTCTCCACCAACTCCATCATCTGAGTGACCACGTGGATCTTCTCGTCGCCCAGCTCCTGGCTGCTGATGAGCGCACGCTGGAGCTGCATCTGAAGACGCTTCCTCTGGGCTCCGTCTGTCTCCTTTTTGTATTTGTCATACACATCATCCACCTCCTTTAGGATTTCTGTGAAAGAGCGATGGAGAAATGGGTACAAAAATTTAGTTTACAGCATGCCCAATTCATTAGAATACTCCACTATGGATGCTCGTCTAGCTTTAATGTAATGTCTACTAAATGTATACTAAAACTTATTAACCTAATGCTTGTTGGACACAACACAATCTTAAACCAAGTATAATGTGTGTCATTTGTTTAACTGGGTTCTCTTCATCTACTTTTAGGACTTGTGTGAACATCTGATGATGTTTAAGGTCATATTTATGCAGAAATATAGATAATTCTAAAGAGTTCACAAACATTCAAGCCCTACTCTGATATCTGATGCAATTAAATATTTTCTAATGTTTGAAATTCTTGGCAACAAATTATACCAAATATTGTAATGCTAATACATCTGGGACCAGTACACAATTCTCACACTCAATCAAGACAAAGCAGAGCTGCTGAGGTTTTTAAACACCTCAGTGTCACTGTTGGAGTGAAAATAGTGCACCAACCACCCAACAGTGTGAGGACTAGAGGACCAACACAAACTGTGCTGAGCTGCTGTCTCTGACTTTACATCTACAAGGAGGACAAACAAGGCAGGTGTGGACAGTGAGGGGACACATTGTTTAACATCTCCAGCAACTCTGAATCATGAGACATCATGTCATATGACGTTATGCTAAGAGACCTGCTGGACCCAAAACTGAGTCTCTAAGCAGATGATGTTCTATAATGTCTCAATAACATGTCATGTGACCTTGAGCATCAATTACAACTTGACGACATCTCATGATGTTCACAAGTCGACTTATTGTCTGCTGAGCATGGCATCCCAGTCTTCCTGAAGGGCAGCCCACAGGTCATTGAGGTTCTGGAGTACAGAGTTATGAGCCTCTAGATGGCGATTCAGCCGATCTCATAGGTTTTCTATAGGATTCAGGTCAGGAGAAAGTGCCACTTCATTTGAGGTACCCCAGTCTCCAGCAGCCGTTCCCTAATGATGCAACCTCGATGAGCTGGAGCATCATCATCCACAAAAATGAAATGAGGCCTGTGTTGTTCATGCAGAGACACAATGACTGGATTAATGATGTTATTAGAGTAGTATGGGCTTGTCACTGTACCATTCACACAGTGTAGGAAGTTCTGTATTGACTAGACACACTCCATAAACAAACACCACCACAGGCCCATCTGCTGACAACAGTGGCTGATGTATAGGTTTTTGTCAAATGTTTGGATGGAAACTTGGCAATTTGGGTGTCTTGTTCACAGTTTTTTTTTTTCCCCGTAAATCAAGGACAACACTGGATGATCACCTCCCCAAGTGACCCCAAACATATTGGTGGAGAGAACAGTTCTACAGCTCCACAGCTCAATGCTTGGGGTCTTTATACCCCTCTAGCCCACCTGGCATTAGGCATGGTGCCAATAGGTTCATGTTTAGTCCTGTTCTATAGGTAGTACTTCTCTACATGGACTACACAAGCTGTGTGTGCATTTGTACATCTACATTGTAGTCAAGGGTCCACTTAAAGAAAGTGATGGGACTGTACTGAAGTCCTTAAAAGCCTTAGACAGGAAGGCAGACTCGGAGCCAAAATGGTTGACTGTGAGGGGTCTCACAACACAGTCAACAAATAAGAAAACAAAGGTTTTAACTCTATAAAAAAGCTGAGCAAAGACATGAGGGCTGTGTGAGACTCAAAAACAGAATAATGTTGAATGCACAGAGTAAAAGAGTTTCAGAGCAGAACAGTCAGAAGGCTGAATTCTCCAGGTCCACCTTAAATGCTGCAGCAGTTACGTTCAGGCTCCTACTAGGATAACGTGAACAGCATGGTTGCCAGATTCTCCGTTTTCAACTCAAATTGTGGAGTTGCTTTATTGAATACTTTTATATATTGAAAACATCATCTTAGCCACTTAAACCAGTCATCATATTCCTTAACTTGCCAGTGTATTCAAGCCACTGTTCCACACAATCTAAACCATTCATGTACAAAAATGCTTTACAAAGAGCAACATTATTTAAATAAAGTATTTAAAAAAATATTTAGCATTATATTTAAATTAATATAATAGTATTTAAATAACGTTTCAACTGTAATGACATTTTAGAAATATTCTGGATTGCTGCTGAGCTGAAAGCCATATTAATCAACTAAAACACTTGAAATGTCACTTTTTTCGTAATAAACGTTTGAAAATGAACGAATGAACATGAATGAACATCATTGTAATTATGACATGCACTACTACAGTCAATTTTCTTCTAAACTTCTGAAACCATAAAATGTGGGTTAGTTTGAGCTTCTGAAGGCTAGATTTTAGATAGAGATTTGTGGTTGATCTGGCAACCCTGGAGAACACTAGCAGCGCCTCAGTGTAACTGCTGCAGCGCTTAAGGTGGAATGAGAGATTAGACTCGGAGGTTAACTTCAGCCTCGTCAAGCAGAAAGTGTAGCACGTCAAAGCGAGAAAAGGGAGGACATGTCTGAGGCGGATTTCACGCCAAAGCGACCACGTACCTTGATATTTGGTGTCGATTTCCCGCAACAGTGAAACGTTTCTCTGAATGTCCAGAGGAAGCGACTCCACACACTCCAAATAATCCTCCACGTAGCTGACGAGCTGCGCCTTCTCCACGGTCGCATAATGTCCCAACATCGTGATTACGATGCATCCAAAAAGAAGCTAGGCAACGGAGAAGCGTAGAAAACACACGCCGTGCTTCTGGTACACAGTTCGGTTTTAAAGGCGGATAAATTCAGTCTCCGGCTGCCATGAACTCCCTTAAAACAAAACTGACCCGAGTGCGCATGCGCGGCATCCAGAGTTGCCAGATTCGCGAGTTTAGCACCAAGTTTGGCTACTTTAAAAATGCTCAAAAACACATGTCATAATATACCATGGTCGCCAATAGAGAAGAAATAAAGTGTTTGATGTGTTTTAGGTAGATTCCCTAATATTAGAAGCTTCAGTAAAATGTGATATGAAAATAAGAAAAAAGTGTATGCTGTATTTTTTTCAAGACAACTCGTGTGGATATTTTTGTCATCACTCATTACTTCGCATTATTAGATTAGATTAGGTTCAACTTTATTATCATAATGCAGAGTACAGGTACAGAGCCAATGAAATGCAGTTAGCATCTAACCAGAGTGCAATGTACAGTGTTATTTACATAAAGTGCAGTAAGTAATCATTGAGGTGGTACAATGAGTTGCTGAAATTTGAATATATTTATTGCTAAAAATAATATATACATATTAAGAAAGTACATATATGTGATGTAGCAGATATAACGTGTATGAACAGTGCAGATGTGCAAGGATGCAGTTAAATTGCTGCGCAATTCTATATTTCGAGTTCAAGTGAGTCTGCAAGTGCGTGAGCTGAGGCTTATGTAGCGTCTGCCAGATGGGAGAATTTATTATGCTATTATTATGCTAGTTAATAAAAATTATATATATATATATATATATATATATATATATATATATATATATATATATATATATATATATATATACACAAACATAAAAAGTGCTTCAAAAATATAAAATAGAAAAGTATGCCGCTACTTTAAAAAAAAAACATTTTACCTTACTCGAACCTCTGTGATTAGACACTTAAGATTTTGGGATAGTTTCAGCACGTGCGTGTTGGATTTCTGGTAGACATTGAGTTGTAAGATGTTTTCGCAACCTGGCAACCCTGGCGTCATCAGTCATTCAAAGTAAAAGCAGTAAATGGCGCGCCCGTTCTCTCAAAAGTCCCGCCCTACCAGCAGTATGATTGGATAGTGATATCAAGTTTCCCACTTTGATAGAGTAACAGTATGCCGCGTCCTGCGCTGCGATTGGCTTAGTCTGTGTTCTGTCATAAGATTGGCTACCGTAATTGGTTAGGTTTATCAGGCTAGCAGCGGTAGCTAACTTCGCAAACTTCGTTAAAACTGAATGTTTATCGTACATTTGGGTTATTCTAATTATTTTTGTGTGATCTTTAATATCATGAAACGTCTTTGTGTCTAAAAAGTGTTGTACTTTCTCTTTCTCGGCATGAACGCAGGGGTGCACCCCTTCTAATGAAAGCAGGCTTTTGAGAACAAGTACATCTGGAAGTTGCTGAAGATCTCATGGTTGAAGATGATGACCACTGAGCAAGTCTATGAGATGGCTAGAACTCAAAAGGAGTTATTGATGCACGTTAAATCCCGCAAGTTACGTTACTTCGGTCATGTGATGAGGCAGCACATGAGAGCATTGAAGGAAGTGTTATGACTGGACTTGTGGAAGGAGTCTAAAGACACAGAAGACCAAGAATAACCTGGATGGATAACATCAAGACATGGACTGGATTATCAGGTGCTAGCCTGCTACAAGCACCCAGAGACAGATGGCATTGGAGAGAAGTGACTCGTCGTCTGTGCAGCCTACCATCGCTAAGCGATGACGGCATGTGACATGACATGACAGTAAACATGTACTAAACATGTACACACAGCTTGTCTAGTCCCGGTAGAGAAGAACTGGCAATAGAATATGACTCTTTGGAGCAGGCCATTCATGTTCCCAGAGTCCTTTATTTCCTTTTTTCTAGATTCCAGTGTTCCCAGAGTGTTTTATTTTTAGAGTCCCATGTTCCCAGAGTTATTTGTTTCTAGAATTCCACACCTACTAATTATTAGATTAGATACTAGAATCCACTTTTTTGCCAATGTAATTTGCACACAAATTTGACTTCTGAATTTAACACAGCAGTACAGTGAAACACACACTAGGCTATAGACTAAGCAGTGCAAATCTATAACCATGGCGCGCAGGGAGCAGTTGGGGGTTATTTGCATTGCTCAAGGGCACTTCAGTCATGACCTGTCCAGGGATCAAACCAGTGACATTCTGCTCACAAGACCAGATCCCAGACCACCTGCCCCCATTATTAATCATTATCATTAATCATTATTAATCTGATCAATATTCTCTCAGATTTCGTCCCAACATTAAAGACATCAATATTAATGTCCTGCTTTTTATTATACATCAATGACATCCATGAAAATCACAGTCTGAGTGTCAGTTTGTGACTGCTGAAGCCATTTTAGTTAATGATTGATCAAAGTAGGAAAAATCAGGCCACCACTTCAACATTTATTGTGACTTTTGTCTTCTTCATATTCAGCTGAAGGCCCATCTTTTCACTGTTCTTTAACTTATTCTTCTACTGATTTAAACATCTTTCCTCCAGTCTTGATATGTTCAATGTGCAGTTTAAACACGTGTAGGTGTGTCTGAATGATGGCTTGATGAAGGCAGCACTAAGATAAAGGCATTTAAAGCACATTTAGTATTCAAATCTAAATACTTGGGTAATTTATTATTATATTAAATTCTAACGTATTATTTAACAAAAAATGTGCACATCCTGAGAGTGAGCCCCGTTCTGTTGGTGCATTCACTACCTGCATTTCTCTGACTGTGACTAAGGCAGCCTGCTATGCTCTGCTCGGTCGTGACCAGACGTCTCAGCAGCTTGTCGGCACTACAGGCAAGCCTCCCGCGGTTCAGGCGGTGCATTTCTGCTCAGTGTCCGGGGACTTTCCCCTAAGCCTTTATGGAGAATCTGTGTTCTCAGCGAGTAGCTTAGAGAACAAGTTTTCAGGCATGCGCAGTAGCATGTTATCGCTCATACATATATATAGAACAAAAAATATATACGTGTTCACATGACGGTAAGTAAAAATTTTCTACGGTTTTTCAGTGCAATTTGGATAGTACAATAAACAACAATCATTATTATTTCCTATAATAAATGTTTTCGTGCATTATTTTTGTGTTTTCACGCTCGATTCATGTGTATGGGCATATATGCAAATGAGTAAGAATTACGTCATCGAATGAGTCGAAAGTCGGCTACATAGTTTACAGGATTATAACGTGCGTTCAGCAAGTGCTAATGTACTGTATAAATGCAATTTTACCCCACACCGTGTATCAGTATGGCACGTTTATGTCTTAAATAGTTGTAAATCAACATTTTTGACAAAATGGCTTGGTTCATACACTGCTAAATGAAGGAAACAATAAACTACATTTAGAGACGTTTTGTGAAAAGTATGATTCTATGTGACTGTTTATCTAAAACTAATTGAATTGGAGCTTTGCTCTAGTTTATACCAATTACACTTAACAGGCACAGTTAATTAATCATATTTAACCCCTCAAATAAATCTGAGATGACTGATCATCTTCTCTATACTTGTAATCCAGTCAGTGGTGTTTGAGAATGACTTACTCTGTGTGCTGAAAGATGAGCTCTCAGTACTGAACTACTTCTCTAAAAATGATGTGATTACTGAAATAAAACTGGAGCCTTGGATTTTTAAAATTAATGTCATTATTTTATAAAAGTGTTACACTTATAAGTATGAACAGAAATCCTTTATTCTCAAAATAAAGTTTTTCAAAACTGCAGTTTTTAAGGCAGAATTGTGATGTATTTTTGAAGACCATTAACTTTGTTTCTGCTTCTGATCATGTTGTTGTTGTTGTTTCCTCTTCTTTCTGCATTTGTGTGGATTGTACACATCCAGTAAGGTGAACATGTTATCAGGTGGTGATTTGATGGTATAAAAACATCTTGTATTCAATAAAAACAAAGAAAAAAACATTAAAAATAAATAATTTCATGTATTCATTGGTCTGGCGCCGCTAAGGGTGGCTGCCGTCTTGCAAATTTAATAAAGGATTATCTTATCTCTTCGAAAGGTTCTTCATGGGTTCTTTAGTAAATAAAATGGTTCTATATAGTATCAAGAACACTCAATGAACCCAAAGGGTTCTTTACATTATGATAGATTAGATTTCAGATTGACGAGGAATGTGTTGTAGATGGTTTTGTACAGGACCTTTATGAAAATGGTTCTATATAGCCCCCAAAAGGGTTCTGGTGTAGTTACGATGTCAAGCTTGTAATAACAGAGGAATCTTTTTTGGTGCTGTATATAAAAAAGAAAAAGTTTAGTATTATTATGTATCACAGCACAGGCCCAGCATGGCAATGCGTTTGTGAAAAAAGTAAGAAATCTGATCCTGAGCAACCTCAAGCCAAACTGGAGCCAGGCCTGCATATTTGGGTTTAGATTAGAGGCCCTGTTTACACCCCTTTGTTATGAAAGCATGAAGAGAGAGTTCATAGTTCTGTAACTGCAGGCACAACTGAGCAACAGGACCAAGGACAGAAATAAGAACTGAACTGAACAGGACTAAATAGTCCATTAAGGTAACGTTGTTTGTTGTACTATTATGTTGTGAACTGTGTGATGTTTCAGGCTGAGACAGAAATACTCTGATGGTTCTGTTTATATTATACATACAACTAAACAGGACACGTCATCTTCCACATAGTCCTGTATTTAATCTCCTGTCTGTACTTAATGCAGGTAAAATTCATGTTTTAACAGCTCTAAATACAGTCTTTGTGTATAATCATGTTTATTTAGTTTATTTGATCAGAACTCAGTATTTAATCAGGATTAGAGTAGTTTTTAGTTGTTAATTGTTTGTTTTCTAAATCAGTTGTAACACTGATGTTTGTTGATGTCTGTGAGTATATTTACAGTGAAGAGCTAAACGGATTCTGGTTTAGTAGAAATGACGTGATGCTGTTTATGAACTTGCACATCATAAAGAACGAATGTGAAAAGTTAAACTTTCTACATCAGTCTCAACAGCTGTGATCCAGTCCACTGTTTTTTTTTCTTTTCTTTCTTTCTTTCTTTCTTTCTTTCTTTCTTTCTTTACTTCCCTTCTTTTTTCTTTCATTTATGCAGAAAAATAGAAAATTCTAAAAGGTTCAGAAACTTTCAAGCACTATATATATATATATATATATATATATATATATATATCAGTGGCGGATGCTGGTCTCTCAAGGAGGGGAAGCTCAATTTTGGGCTACATCATAAGATGTGTCGGTTTATTTATACGTAAATTCTACCCTCCATTCCTTTTCAAGAAAATGATCTGTGACCCTGTCGTACCAACAAGGCGTCTTTTCCAGGGACTTGACTAGTGTCCTCTCAATGGCCAGCAGAGCTACATGGTGTTGCGGGTGTAAGACTTGAGCCGCTTTAAAAACAGGAGAAGCTCTTTACTGGCGCGAGGCTAGTGTGAAGTGTGTCTGCCTGTGAGTGCTACCGCTGGACAGAAACTTTGATAGAAGTCAGAAAGAGTGATAGAAGTCAGTCTCCAAACACAAGCAGCTACAAAAAAACACCAGAAATATAAGCTCGATTTGTCGCTAGTCGTTTTTAACAAAGAAAATGCCGCTAAGATGATTAGGAAAGTCTCCGGTTCAACTCAGAACAGAATGAAAATTTAAAAAATGCTCCCACGGATGTTTACACCAAAAGATCGCTGATTCGCTCATTTCGCTGTCAATCAAAAAGGGATTCAGTCTCAGACACATCATCCAATCATCATGCAGAAGCTGAGCGTCCGGGCCAGCCGAGGCCAGCCCACTGCCCC
>BRDA01092357.1:0-13082 GCA_036984385.1 Crenuchus spilurus
TTGGCGCGTTTTTTTGTGTTAAAAAAAAAAAACAAAAAAAACGGTCGGGTGCTTTTTAGAGGGTCGGGCGGGGATGATCACCAATTCTTTTTTTTAACTTGGCCTAATCACGACACTAGACCACCACAAAACTTTTCACATCCTTACAAAAACATTTAATGGAACATATTTTGTTCTGATTTAAAGCTTCATTCAACAAGAGCTCTGAACACAGAAGACAAGTTGCTCATTTGCTGTTCCCATGTGCATTAAGCCTAGTACTAGATATTGTAATGCTGTACTCCTTTGTTTTAACTTATGCTTGGTTTTCACAATCAGAGATATTTCATTACCACATAAAAACACAAGAATATTGTGGAAAAAGTTAATTGTTCATAATTTAAATCAAAAAGATAAACTCGTTTGATATTTTTTTACACATAAAGTGATGTTTCAAGCCCTTTATTACTGTTGAATTCCAAAATCTATATTTAGAATATTTCAGTTTGAGTCAAACAAACAGTATCAACATTTTAAAAAGACATGAAATATGTCACTCCTTATGTAACAAATATATACTGACAGTTATGACAATGATGGACATTTGTTTTTGATGGGTAAAACTCATGCAAGATGAACATTCAACTAGTCCACCAGCTAGATATGCCCGTTATGTTGATATGTGTGCATAAAAAATAGAAAAGTACAGAGTAATACAGTAATTAAAATGCTAAAAAGTTCGCATATACTTACAATATGTACTGTTATCCATGTCTTATCAGTTAAAAAGCTTAAAGTCAAATCAGGGAGAACAGACTATATCTGTAAACTGGACAGTACGATCCCGTTTTCTGCTATTGTGATGTTTTGAAGCCAAAAAACGGAACGAAAGAGATCCAAATACTTGCGCTTGCGCAATTATACGCACATCGCAGCCAGAGCATGCGCAGTAGAGACAGAACGTGTGTCGGTGTTACGGATCGAACTTGATCCCCTGTTCTGTTGAGGTGACGCCCCTTTTGCCGTGAGCGCGCATCCAGACTGTGTTTATACTTTCTGTTCTATGACTTCTGTCTGAGACCTGAACGAAAGGAATTAGTCACCAGATAACGGCGGTGCAAACAACTGTACCACCGCTTTGGTAAGTACACAGACACGTCTCCTTGATTTGACACGTTTTGTGCTAAATGTACATACTTTTCACACGAATATATGTTCTGTTAGTGCCAGGACATGTTTTCACAACTGAGCCTTTACACTTAACTGAGCTGTTATCAGATATTATCACTATTTGTGTTCATGTTAAACGAGTAGCTCATTTTCAGTGTTTGTCAGAATGTCATCACCCAAATTAAATCTCAGTGTTCATATGCAGGCTTATTTATATTTAATCTGTTGATTGTATCCGTGCTGCAAAGCTCAAAATGTTTATTTGTGATGTAAATAGCTCCAGACAGTGTGCTGATCCAGTGATTTCTTAAACAAAACGGTAACACAAAGCAAAAAAGCAACAGTTACACTCACCTCCTAACCCAGTGTCTCTTTAAGAGAATATACAACCAGTTACCATGTTCCTGTCTGATTAACATTTTCTTCATTTCCTTCATGATTAAATCACAGATTAACTTAAAAGTAAGACTATAATAATGGAAAAAGTCAGTTTTTTATTGGATGAGTTACATATTTTCTTACTGTTTTTAAAAATACAGCACTGAAAATGTAATGCATCATATTTACCAACAGACCCCACAATTTGATGATAAGTGACAGAGAAAAGTGAAGAGAGAATGAAGGAGACCACAGGCAGTGCTCAGGTCCACTGGTTTGGTTGGGGTGGGATGCAGTAGAGGGTCATTATCACTTCTGTCCTTTTGAGAAAGAACAGATCTGGATATCCAGCTTATCCACAGCAACAGCAATGACTTGACACATGTGGGGAATGTTGACCATGTTGCAGCATGAAATTCATAATGTCTGCATCACCCAGAGATGCCAGTGGAGGTCTTTAATTGCCTTTATTTTCATTGTTAACTTTTAAGTTTAATTATTGTTATTGGTTTTAACTTTTACATGGAATTTATTTTTTATTGGAATTACTGTAACACATACACATGTTTTGTTAACAAATATACAATTTTGTTTTGCAAAAGAGTGCGTATAGAAGTTATTATAAATAATAAATGATGTAGGGCTGGGCGATATGGACCAAAAATAATATCTCGATATTTTTAGCTGAATATCAATATACGATATATATTGCGATATTTTTTCTTCCCATAAGGGTAACCCTCTCTCTCTTTCGCTCTCTCCCACTCTCCTCTTCACATTGTACTGCCTTATGTCGTTATGTTCTCCTCGTTCTTATTGTTGCATTCAATCTTCTAACACCCACTTTTCTTGTTGTTTTTTGGCGGCAGTGTTCATTTTTAAAAGTAACCCAAAAAAACGCACCCTGCCACGCTTGAATTTTCACCCACACCTGGAATTTCAAACAAGCCCAATTTGGTGTGAAAACCATGAACCTTATGTGTGAAGCAGTGGGGGAGGGGGGAGTTTTTGCAGGGAGCGAGGAGGGGTGGTGTTGTAAAGTTGTGCAGAGGCAAAATAGAGGATCTACAAGTGTAAAAATAGAGGATCTACCAGTGTAATTACGACGGAACATAAACTATATCGAAATAAATGATATTGTCTCATCTTATATCTCATATAAACATATATCGATATTTCTTAAAAACTTGATATATCGCCCAGTCCTAAAATGATGTATTCAATATTGGACTCTTTTGCTCTTTTGAATAGGTACAGTTTTAAATCACTCTACGTATTATCACTAAAACAACTGATGGAGTTTAATGGAGTACAGCATGAATCAGCAAATTCATAACGGACACGCAGTAAGACCATTTGAAGTATAAAACTGTCTAAGAATGGGGGGGGCAAGTGAGCTCTAATGGAGTAGCATGTTATTAACATCAAAAAATAAAGGTCTTTCAGCCAAAGAGGAGGACTTGAAAAGTAGATCAAGGAGTCAAAACATACACATCATAGGCGTTCATGAGGGTGAGGAGAAAGGACGACCTACAGAATTAATCTCTGATCCAATTCCAAAAGTGCTCAGGGTGGATAACTTTCCCTTGCCAGTTGTGGTGGACTGGGCTCACAGATCACTGAGACCCACCATGGGCTCCAAACCAAGGCCATTCTTCACCAGGATCCACTACTATCAGACGAGGGAACTGATTCTACAACTGGCACGGCAGCGTTTCCCTCTAGAATACAATGGCATCAGAGTGTTCATCTTTCCTGACTTCTTTCCAGATATCATCAGAAAGCGACAGGCCTTCGATGCGGTCAAAACCACCTTTAGAAAAACAGGTGTGGCTTTCACTTTCCAGCGCATTTCAGGATATCTGTAAGTGATGCTTCTGGCATTTTTGACTCGCCTGAGGAAGATGAAGCATTCATAAAGGAGAAGTCCGCTGGTAGATCTGGTGAGAATTAATACCCAAACCTATTAGACAGATAGTTTATCAGCACAAAGAACTATCTATGCTGGGACACACGCTAGAGTGTAATATTATGTGCACTGAGCTTATGTTGGATTACTGTACAACTTCATGTTGGTGTGTCGAGAGTTAACAGTAGACAACAGGCTCACAGTGGGGGACTGCATATTATTTCATGGAATGTTTGTGGTATGTCTAATTTAGAGCCCGACCGATATATCGGCCGGCCGATATTATCGGCTGATATAGCGTTTAAAAGTCTATCAGCTATCGGCCAAAATTTGCTGATAAATTTGCCAAAATTTGGCCGATAGGCGCAGAGCAAAACTATTTTGATTTTCCTCGCCTGAAGGGCTGGGAACATTATGTAATTGCGCCGCTAATCCAGCAGAGGGCGATCGCAGACCAAGTCATGTTCAGGTCACGTCCATGCAGCATGCTTGCCTGTTTACTGAGCAGCAGCCCAGAGGAGATGCAGAATTCTGAGAGCGACTGGGAACTGTGCATCACACTGCTTACCTGGGCATCGTATATTTGTCAATGGTAAGTTTATAAGTAGCTTGTGAAATAAACATCAGCAAAAGATTTCCACTCAACTCTCCAACCCGCTTGCCTCAAGCTAAAAGCTTTAGCTACCTGCTAAACTAGCAAGATACAATTTACAAGAGATAATTTAGCATATAACCTTGCTAAAATAAAACCTTAGCCAGAACAATGTAACACACAATGAAATATATCAGTTGCAAGTAATAACATTATCTTTTCTGTAAATTAAATGCATCGTTTGTCTGAAGTAAACTAATCTGATTGAACATGACTGAGAACACACTGCTACTGCAGCTCAATATTAAAACACATTTCTAGTTTAATTTATAACATAGTGGAGTGAATCATGAAGTGAAAAAAAACAACCAGTGCACTCGTAACCCTTGGGTGGGACCAGGTACAGTGGTAAGTCAAATCGTTTGGCTTCATGTAATCACAGTACTGTGCCTTAAAGCGTATTTTAGCTCTATTTTCCGATATAAGGCAAAGGGACATGGGGAAGCGCTTAGCAGACTCTCTACTGGTACCAGCGTAGAATCTCGTGACCAGCTTGCATCAGTTGATTTCTGATCAGAACGTGGCGAGCTGCGAGCCTGAGTGATGCCAGTAGCCAGTGCAGCAGAGTAGTGGCATAATCAAGTTTTATAGCCCCCGTCTGTGCTCACAGAAGCCGGAGCAAGCCCCCCACTCAGCACGCAGTCAGACCTCGGGCTCTTGCGCCTAAATCCAGTGTAAAGCACTCTTATCAACTTCATAAAAGATTCTAGTATATTTAGCCCCTGGTGTGTATTGTGCCCGTGCGTGTGCGCGTATCCATGTTAACGCACAGGTGCTGTGCAGCCAGAGATTTTTTCTCATGCGTTGTTGTGCAAACAGAGATAACAAAACAGCTCGATATGTTACCACTTACTTACCAGTAACTTGTATGTTGCTTGTCCTTAAGAGCTTTCTTACTGTGTGAATGTAATAATAGTAAGTACATTAAGCCTAATTTATGTTACAAAATAAAGAACACTCTGATATTCAAAGCTTTTTTAATATTTTCTTAACCAATGCATAAAAATGCAATAATGTCTGTAAAAATGCATGTCTTGCTCACTGATTTAGTTTTGTTTTTTTAGAGATCGCAAGGGAAGGCCAGTGAAGTGAAGAAATATTTGTAATTTTTATGTTACATTATTTATTATGTTCAAATCAAGCACTGTTTTACTTTTGACAATAAAAGTATTTGAAACAATTTATATGATAAATCTTAATTTTCATTTATATGTATATAACTGAATACAAATTGGAAAAAAATATTGGCAAATATATCATTATCGGCATTTTCTTCCTCTTTATTATCGGTATCGTATCTGCCACCCCAAAATCCATATCGGGTTTCTTCAAGGGACACATCTCACTACTTCAGATAAATCTAGGGTTCATGCACACTGGATTGGTCAGATCTATCAGTCCACATTTAATGGAAAATCTAGAGGGTAGCAATTAAGAAATCAATTCCTTTTAATTATATCTCTGAACATATAGATCCCAGTAGAAGGCATGTCATTGTTTCAGGATCAGTTAATTATTTTCCCGTTACACTGGTTAATGTTTATGGACCCAATATTGACAATCCATTCTTCAAAAATGTTTTAAATACAATACCTTCTTTTGACCAATCTAATGTAATAATAGGTGGGGATTTTAACTGTGTGCTGGATCCAACTCGTGATTATCAGTCACTTTATTCAGCTACTCTGACAAATTCTGGTACCTTTTTAAATACCGTAATTCAAAATCAGAACGTGGTTGATATTTGGTGGCTTATATACCCAATAAGAAGAGACTACTACTCTTCTGTGCACAAATCATACTCTTGAATTGATTACTTTTTTGTTAGATTCAATATGGTTTCATTAGTTACTGGCAGTTGCCTACCACCCCATCTTAAACTCAGATCACATACCTGTATTGCTTACATTAAATATTGCAGTTAATAGAAGCAGTCACAGATGGACTTTAAACAATGCATTACTTAACCCTCATATTATGTTCATATTTAATAACATCATTTGTTTTTGGGGTCAATTTGACCCCAGCAATTTAACCCCCCAAACATTATTATAATTTCAGTCTCCTCTGACTCAGACATATTTTCCCCCGTCTCAAACACATTCACCTCTGTCTCAGACACTTTCTCCTCTCTAAAATGTTGATATTTTATTTGTTATACAGCTAAAACAGCCTGGGGTCAAATTGACTCCAAAGAACACTGATGTATACAATACGTGTACAGAACTCTAAAAAAAAAAAAAATCATCATCATGTTAATTTTATGTTTACTCAGTTATCAGCATGCAGTTAGTAAAAGTCATTAAATATAAAGCAAAAAAAAAGTCATGTTATACGTGCATTTAAAGACGTTAAACATTGGATCGGGTCAAATTGACCCCAAACATAATATGAGGGTTAAAGACAAAAATGTCTGTGACTATTTGGAACAAATATTTTCATTCACCATAGACACAAATGATACAGGTTGTGAGGTCGGCAGGCAGTTGAGGCGAACACAGAGGCGGAGATATAAAACAAACAGGGGTTTTCTTAACAAAGACACTACAGAAAACAAACACAGCACAAGGGCTGGAAACACAAGGCTCTATGAAGGGTAATGAAGGGCAAGACTAACAAGGTTCAAGGTAATTAACAAAGTTGAGGACAGAGTAGAAGGCAATGTTGAAGACAAACAAAATGACAAAGCTACGGATGAAGTTGAGGACAAAATGAGCGACTCTGAACAAAGGCTAAAACAGGGTATATAAAGACACAGACTGTACATAGAACAAGCATGACAACACAGGAAATCCAAATAAGGGGATGTAGTACATGAACAGACCACAAGAGGGAGACAAACACAAGGGCAGGGGCTTGGACCTAGGACACACAGAACATCAGATACCTGAAATACGGAACTATACACAGGGCATAGGCAGAACTTAGGACTCTGGACAGAAAATAACAGACACTGGGCAAAAACAGTATATAACCATGGGATGAGCATAACACGGGGACCTACTGAACAAAAACACTTAGACAAGGAACAAGATTAAAGACATGGGGTACATTAGAACAAGAATGAAACACTAATACATGGAGACTCAAAACAAGGAACAGAACATGAACTGGAACATGATAAAAACACTACACGGGACAGAATATAAAGCAGGTTCTGAGATTGAAACTAACAAACAGTACCAGAGGAACCAAAATAGGCAATGAACCAAAACAGAAGGGCTCAAGAACATTGAACTCAAAACAGTACAAAACAAGGGACACCTATCTTAGACACAAGGGTAACAAGACTCTCAGGGCAAGGTACAGGGAGGAAGACACGGCAGGGACCAACAATACAGTTCTGATGATGCCGACAGCCACATCCAGGGCTGTCGGTCCGGGAACACCCCCCCCCTCCAAGACCCCCCCCCGAAGAAAAGCCGAGGCGCAGGGAGGGAGGGCCCAACAGCGAGTCCAGTGGCCCCCCAAGCCCCTTGCAGGGGCATAGTACACATGTCTCTGATGACTGGGAGCCACCGGTGCTGCTGGGAGTGGTCATTGGGATCTGGCGGGTCTGCTGCCAGCCAGGTTCTGGGCTGAGGTCCTAGGGTCTATAAGAGTCTGAGACTTGGGCCTTTGTGGTCTGGGTGTGGCCACCTGAGGACAGGGCGTGGCCACCGACACAGGCTGAGGCGGCGCCGCGCTCTCCAGAGCGGGCTGAGGCAAGGCTGCGCTCTCCAGAGCGGGCTGAGGCGGGGCTGCGCTCTCCAGAGCGGGCTGAGGCGGGGCTGCGCTCTCCAGAGCGAGCTGAGGCGGGGCTGCGCTTTCCAGTGAGGGCTGAGGCGCTGACGTGCTCTCCAGCATGAGCTGAGGTGGGGCTGCGCTCTCCGGCGCAGGCTGAACCGGGGCTGCATTCTCCGGCGCAGGCTGAACCGGGGCTCCACTCTCCGGCGCAGGCTGAACCGGGGCTCCACTCTCCGGCGCAGGCTGAACCGGGGCTCCACTCTCCGGCGCAGGCTGAACCGGGGCTCTCGCGATGACGAGGTTCGGCTCCGGTTTGTGCTTCTTTGCGAGCCTGCGCTGGCAGTGCTTTTCCTTTTTCTCCTCCTTCCGGCTGTGCTCCTCCATCTCCTTCAGGAGGTGTACAGGGTCATCGGTTTGGATCAGCTCAATGACCTCCAGGAGCATCGACAAACCATTAAGCTCATTGCTGTTCGACCCTCCGGCACCGTACCTTTCCTCCATCTCCTCCGCGGTGGTGATTGCAAGTCTGCCGACGCATATTGTGGTCACATCTTTGACTTGGGCTTGATCGCCTGCCGTGACCTCGCCTGCGTCGGCTTGACCGGCCCCTTTGCCCCCCTCCAAAAAAATCCCCCGCCATTCTGGGTCCTTTGGAAAGTCCTTCAGCTGCGTGCACCCAAGGAGATAGTTGACACCGCAGAGGCGGTTCAGGGGAAGCAGAGGAGCGATCTTGTTAAACTCCTCTGCAGCCTCCATGACCCACCATCTGCCAATGTCCAACTTCTCTTTGAGTGCACACGCATAATCCCAGATCTCTACTGTGTTCTGTGGGTCACTCATTATGTGAGGTCGGCAGGCAGTTGAGGCGAACACAGAGGCGGAGATATAAAACAAACAGGGGTTTTATTAACAAACACAGCATGAGTGCTGGAAACACAAGGTTCTATGAAGGGTAATGAAGGGCAAGACTAACAAGGTTCAAGGTAATTAACAAAGTTGATGACAGAGTAGAAGGCAATGTTGAAGACAAATAAAATGACAAACCTATGGATGAAGTTGAGGACAAAATGAGGGAGTCTGAACAAAGGCTAAGACAGCGTATATAAAGACACAGACTGTACATAGAACAAGCGACACCTGATCTCAATAACACATCACAACACAGGAAATCCAAATAAGGGGATGTAGTACATGAACAGACCACAAGAGGGAGACAAACACAAGGGCAGGGGCTTGGATCTTGACACAGGTGAAGTTGATGACTCAACACTATGGGAGACAATCAAAGTAGTCTTTTGTGGACATATTATATCATATGAAGCTTTTGCTAAAAAAAAACAGATGCATTAAAACAAACAAAAAAATAGAAACTGCAATTTCAGAGCTAGAAGAGGGGTACAAGACACTTCCAACAACAGAAACATTAAGTAAAATATTTTCACTTAAATATGAGTATAACACAATAAGTTCAAAACAGATATCCATTTTTTTTGTTTAAAATTAAGCAGAAGCAATTTGAGCTGGGTGACAAGCCACAAGCCATAAGATTAAGGCAAATGATGGCAATATTATTACAGAGCCAAATTAAATTAATCAACATTTTGCAGAATACTATGCTGATCTTTACTAATCTGAAAGTCGAGTTGAATCTCAGGAAATCGATAGATTCTTGAGTCAGCTATTTTTGCCTAAACTTAGCAAAAAGGCAATAGCAGATATCAATACAGAAATTACCTTAGAAGAGATTAATGAAACCATAAAGGTACTTCCAAATAACAAGGCTCTTGGCCCAGACGGATTTACCAAATAATTTTACAAGCAGTATCATTCAAAATGTAGCCCTGTTCTCTTATAAATGATTAGTCACTCATTGTCAAATCTAACACTACCTCTTTCCCTGTACAATGCATATATTACTCTAATTCCAAAGAAAGGTCATAATGAAGAAGAGACATCATCATACTGACCAATTTCTTTACTTCCTTTTGAAACAAAGCTTATTGTCAAAAATTTAGCTAACCGATTAAAAAAACACATTACTAGCATAATTAATTCAGACCAGACTGGCTTTATGCCAGGCCGTAACATACAGTGCCTTGTGAAAGTATTCGGCCCCCTTGAACTTTTTAACATTTTGTTACAACCACAAACTTAAATGTATTTTATTGAGATTTTAAGTGACAGACCAACAGAACGCACCACATAATTGTGAAGTGGAATGAAAACGATACATTGTTTTCAAAATTTTATTCAAATAAAAATTTTAAAAGTGTGACGTGCAAAAATATTCAACCCCTGTACTCTGATACCTCTAAACAAAATCCAGTGCAATCAATTACCTTCAGAAGTCACTTAATTAGAGTCCAGCTGTGTGTAATTTAGTCTCAGTATAAATACACCTGTTCTGTGAAGGCCTCAGTTGTTTGTTAGAGAACTCTAGTGAATTGAACTGCAAACCTATCAAGACATGGCCGTCCACCTAAACTGACAGATCCAGCAAGGAGAGCACTGGTCAGAGATGCAGCCAAGAGTTGCAAGCCAACATGGCTTCTGGCAAACTGTAAACAGCACTTCTTATGTCTTTCCTTCAACAATGGTTTTCTTCTTGCCACTCTTTCATAAAGGTCAGATTTGTGGAGTGCAGACTTATAGTTGTCCTGTGTACAGATTCTCCCACCTGAGCTGTGGATTTCTGCAGCTCCTCCAGAGTGACCATGAGCCTCTTGGCTGTGTCTCTGACCAGTGCTCACCTTGCTCGATCTTACAGTTAAGATCTGTCAGCTTAGTCTAAGTCTAAGTCTACCTCACTTAAACAGATATCTTTTGCCTCACATTACACATAACAAAACAGACTGAGACAGAAAGTAGCAGGTAGCCAATATGTGTGTCCAAAAAGAAGATAACTATATATATAAAAAACTACATTTAGCCAATAGCTCCTTCAACAATGACCTTAAGGGGTATGTGTGTATATGAGGAGGGAGTACACTAACTCTTTCATGCCTGTTTAAAATAACCTGTGCCTCTGTTCTGAATCAGTCATGCTTCCAGAGGGAGATGTGCTCTTCTGAGGAAATGGCTCAAACATCACAAGAATAAAGATAAACTAATTATTCTCTTACTCAGCCTTGAATAGTCTGCTTTATTCCAGAATTTTGTTAAGCAGCGGCCTGAAGTGAGTAAAATACAGTCACATGCGCGGAGATAGAAGGAAAGAAGGATTTATTGAAATAAACACACACAAAACAAAAGGCAGCGCTGTGCCTGAAAACTGAGACTTGAAATTGACTAAATAACTGGACATGAAAACAATGAATCTTATGAATTTTATGAAATTAGATTAAATCTAATGAATTTTAGATACCACACTACCTCTCCCAACAGTCCATGTAGTAAATTATAAAAAGTGAATAGTTTCACATCATGCCAAATTCAAACATGTCAGCTTCTGTCGTTCTGTTATTCTGAACTGAATTCCAGGTAAATATTTGACGTAAGATATTTTTCTCCCATTCCTGTCATGGTTAGTGCTTTAAAAGATGTACATACAGGTAGTCCCCGGGTTACGTGGTCCCTGAGTTACGATGTTTCGTGGTTACGACACATCTCCCATTTACTGTATAAAGCCTGTGTTTGTCGTGTTTGGTGTGCGGTGTGCCCAGCAGAAGAATACATGGTTACGTGGCTGTTTCATTTAATTATTAAACATATTTTATGTTTAAAAATGACAAAAGTATAAATAAATAAATAAATAAATAAATGTATAAATAAATGAATGAATGAATGAATAAATAAATAAATGAATAAATAAATAAATAAGTAAATAAATAAATAAATAAATGGAGGACCAAACATGACAAAAGTATAAATTAATAAATACATAGATATACATTTTTTCATGAAAAAGTGTATATACTAATAATAAATGTTTTTACTTTATTTATGTATTTAACATGTCTACATTTATTTATTTATGTATTTAACATGTCTACATTTATTTATTTATGTATTTCTACATGCCTACATTTATTTATTTATGTATTTCCACTTGTGTGCATGTGCAGTACACTTCCTAGTGGCTGTCAATAGGAATGGCCGGTCGTTTTTGTTATGCAAATCATGGCTTTTGTAGTGGCCAGCATCGTAAAAACACTGCAGTCGGCCAATAAAATTCGTTTCATTTCCCTGTTATCTAATGAAATAAAATACAATGGATTATTTTAACTAACTGTAATATATTATAATAATTATTATGCAGCGTGCCACAGACTCACACACAGAGAAGCAGAGGAGAGGCCGGTTGTATAAATAAAACAGAATGACTTTACCAGAGAACGAAATAAACAATTACTTGTTTAGTTTTGAAATAAAAGTATCAAGTGTGTGTGTGTGTGTGTGTGTGTGTGTGTGTGTCTTTCTGTGAAACTGGTGCTGTGTTTTGCTGACGATTATTTTCGTGGCTTTGCCCTGAAGATGTCAATGCATAAAAATGATCTAAAATGAATAAATAAATACATTCTCTCTGTGAGTTTTGTTTCATTTTGAAATATAGTATAGCATTTGGAGTGTTTCTGTGTCTTTATGAGTTTCTGAGATATTTCCCTCACTTTGCCCTGGAGACAGCAATGCATAAATAAACCTCTAAAACGATCTAAAGGTAATAAATAAATACATTTTCTCTGTGTTCTTCATTTGATTTTAAAATATAATATAGTATTCTGAGTGTCTTTCTGTGAAACTGGCTTCCCTCACTCTGCCCTGGGCAGTTTGTCATGTAATTAGTGTATCAATAGGACGCTAATCGTCTCCCAGGGTGGCGGGCCAAGGGGATTTTCCCAGTACTAGATGCATTTTACCAGGAATACAGCGACGGGAAGCATGATGGAAGCACCATTTCCCCTACCCATGTTTTCCATGGTGAGTTTTGCATCCATTGCATGCGCATTCCTGTCTATCTATAATGACTCCATTCTTATTGGCTTTTTCTAACTGGTTCTGTCATCTTGTGAGGCTTTAATGAGCTCACAACCAATTTGTTGATGGATGCATTTGTCAGATTAAATAGTTTTCATTTATAGATATTTCTTTTGTAGTCCTTCTGCCATCTTTCATGTCTTCTGGGGAGATGTTCCATACTTCAGTTGAATTTGTAAATCACTCAAGAAGAACATGATCTATGTTTAACATGGTTTATTTAAGTTTTCAACATCATTTTAATATTCGCTACATACTTTTCTACCATCGATCTAAAAAAAAAAAAAAAAAAAA
>BRDA01092364.1:0-16191 GCA_036984385.1 Crenuchus spilurus
AGGAGACTGTGTCTGAGACAGAGGAGGATGTGTCTGAGACAGAGGAGGATGTGTCTGAGACAGAGGAGGATGTGTCTGAGACAGAGGAGGATGTGCCTGAGACAGAGGAGGATGTGTCTGAGACAGAGGAGAATGTCTGAGACAGAGGAGACTGTGTCTGAGACAGAGGAGAATGTGCCTGAGACAGAGGAGAATGTGCCTGAGACAGAGGAGAATGCAGTCAAATTGACCCAAAAAATAAATGATGTTATTAAATATGAAGGTAATAGGAAGGTTAACTATACAAAACCAGTCCAGTTATGGAATTAAGCATTTATAAGCCAAAAACTCAACACTCAAGATTTTTGATTTTTGTTCCTACAAAAGAATGTATCTGTGGGTGGAGCTTGGATATGTGACTAGTATGTTTGCAGTGCGGCAGCTTATGCGTGGATCTTGTTATATTTTGCTCTGTCTAATGAAATTAGTCTTTATTTACATTCATTTAACCAGCCCACACTGACTTTCTTACAGTAACATAATTCTTAACATCTAACCACTTGGGACAATATGACATTGAGTCTGCTTACTATGAGCGGGTAATGGAGAAGAGGATGAAATGAAGGAGAGATGCTAAAAGGAGGCCGTAAAGACAAGAAACACATGCTATGAAGTTGATCTTCCCTTCTTTCCCAAGGACATTGGGTACCATCTCTTACTCTGTCTTTCGTCCGCCCCAACCCCCCTCTCCTTTCTCGCTCTTCCTTAAATACAACAGTAGGCTAATGACAACAACATACACACGGAAAAGGCAATTTAGCTCCTTCTTGTCAAACTACTTTGAAAATAAAGGAATTTTAATTACGGGACATAATGAAAAAAGAAAAATAAAGGAACAAAAAGAGGAGGAGGAGAGAGGAAAAAAACATGCACAGTAAACAAAGCTGAAACAATTATCTTCTGGTGACCAGTCTGTGTTTTCAGAACACTCATTTAATCTTTTATTTACTGTGGAGAGAGAGAGAGAGAGAGAGAGAGAGAGAGAGAGAGAGAGAGAGAGAGAGAGAGAGAGAGAGAGAGAGAGAGAGAGAGAGAGAGAGAAAATAAATGTTGGGGGGCATGAGAGAGAAGGGTAAGGGGAACATGATAGCAGGCATACCCTATCTTTTAGATATTTTTAGTATTTTAATAAAATAATTTGGCTGTTTTTGCAGAGAAAGACATTTGGGCTGAAAGGTTTGTTGTAAGGAATTCCCCTAATATTAATCCACAAAACACCACTTAGTGTTCAATACAAGGTGATGTCATTACACAGTAAGCTAACATTGTGGAGCGATGGCTCTCCTGTGGCTCTGTATGGTGAAATTTGACTTAACTTAGTGGTAGAAAAACAGATGCTGTAGGCCAGGAATCTTCAAATCCAGCCCTGGAGGGCCAGTGTCCAGCACAATTTCCCTGCTCAACACACCTTGTTCAAGTCTTCTGTTAATTTTAAGGTTTATTAGGTCTGTCTGCACAGGGAAATCACAAAACTGTGCTGGACACTAGCCCTCCAGGACCGGATTTGAAGATCCCTGCTGTAGGCATTCACAAGATGAATTCTTTTGAAACATACAAGATGTCAGTAGCCGAGGTGGTGATTATTTTTTAAATGTGCTTCATTCTCCATCTTCTTCTGTTATCATACTGAAGTTATTATTTTCAGTCATGTATACTATTTACTTGTATACTATTCAAATTTTTTAAAATCCTGTTTTTGTTGGTTTTATGAGCTGGAAGCCCAAATTACGTGAAAATAAACAAATAAATACTTGAAATTGTTTAAATTGTGGGCCCTGAATCTATAGTCTATAAAAATTTTACTTTTTGAATGGAATTATGGAAATTAATCAACTGTTCATGATATTCTAATTTTTTGGAATGGGTCAGCATATATATATTTGGGGTGTAAAAAAAAAACGATTAAATTTTGACTTTAATGATGTGAAGACAGCTGAATCGGTCTATTTGTAGCATGAACCGGCCAATGGCCCGATTAAATAGCTGTCAATCGGTTTGCTGTTGCTGATGTGCTTGCTTCTGCTGCCCCCCCCCCAGTAAAAAAACAGTATTTTACTGTTTCTGAATTCACATGTCAAATACAACTATACTTGCTCTCTAGTATTTCATTAATCTATTTCAATGCAAGCAAAAACACATTTTTAGTATTATGTTGAATCATAATGTAAAATTATCATCTATTTTAAACAAGTAACTATCGTATTATTTCCTACCCTTTTATAGTGAACCGAATTGTATCAAAATCTACTCAATCGAATCAAACTCAATCGGTCTAATTTAAAATATATCGTTTCTGAATCGTATCGTACCACATGAATAAAGATACAGTGGCTTGCAAATGTATTCATACTGTTGTTGTTTACAGTTTGTCAGAAGCCATGTAAGCTTGTAAACAGCACTTCTTATGTCTTTCTTTCAACAACAGTTTTCTTCTTGTCACTCTTCCATAAAGGCCAGATGTGTGGAGTGCAGACTTATAGTTGTCCTGTGTACAGATTCTCACACCTGAGCTGTGGATTTCTGCAGCTCCTCCAGAGTGACCATGAGCCTCTTGGCTGCGTCACTGACCAGTGCTCTCCTTGCTGGATCTGTCAGTTTAGGTGGACGGCCATGTCTTGGTAGGTTTGCAGTTCAATTCACTAGTGTTCTCTAACAAACCACTGAGGCCTTCACAGAACAGGTGTATTTATACTGAGACTACATTACACACAGCTGGACTCTATTAACTCATTAAGTGACTTCTGAAGGTAATTGATTGCACTGGATTTTGTTTAGGGGTATCAGAGTACAGGGGGCTGAATACCTTTTGGACAGATGCACACCCCTAATATATAGACACTGTAATCCAGAGCAATTGCAGTAATGTTACATTTGTAGGCCAGTGGTAGCATTGCCTAAGGACTCTTATTGGTATAGCATGGAGTATTTGCCCAAGTTGGGGACTGAACCTCAGTCTACCATGTGGGGGGCAACGTTGTCACAAGCTTACACTACCAACAGCTATTTACACTATTTGATTGACTTTTTCACTTTGTTTCAATGGAAAGAAAACAGACAGAAGCAGCATGTTTCCTCTGCAAAAAATACCAACACTTACACCAACACTTTTGTTATTGCCAGCCAGCTAAAACTGCAGTTTTTAAGGATTAATGTTCAGTGACGGAGGTCTACTTAACTTCAGAGCTGGGCTACACTAATCCACCACTAAACTCAACATTCAGAACACTTCAGTGTGAAACTTACCTAATTACCAAGCAGTCTGTTATAACTGACTAAACAGTAAGTTAACTCTTTTTGCTCTCGTAGGCCTCTTTAAAAAAAGATGACCAGCCAAAGCGTGGACAGTCACTGCTGCCTGTGATTTGAGCAAGAACGTCTCCTTTATGAACGCTTCTCTACAAAGCAGCTGTTCCAGTAGCCACGGTTCCAGTGAGCTGAAATTGTGTGGAAGTGATGTGGGAGGCACTCAAAAGGGCCATCATGCATGTAGGCCGGCTCTGAATGGCATACACTGATTAAACAAAGTGGATGTCCAGCGGGAGGCTTCCGTAAAAGGACACATAATTAATGCTATCACTGACAACTACCCTGAATGAGACCCAATTATTGACACCTCTGCCTGTATCAGTGCACTAGCTTAAATGGACTGCTATCAGCTCAAGACTGCCTCACTAAGAGCCTGCTGACTTCTCTACTGAAGGGTGTTAAACGATAACCAAGGCATCAGTGTTGTCCTTTCTCTGCCATTCTCACTGACTGACATTTGTGTGTGTGTGTGTGTGTGTGTGTGTGTTCAGTGCGACGGGCAAGGAGAAACAGTGCAAGCGGGGCCGCAAAGCTCCATTTGCAATGAGGAGGAGAAGGAGAGGTGAGGGAGAAAATTCCATAGGATTAATTTTCTGTGAGCCCACCCCCCGCACCCCCCACCCCAATGCAATCCCCAGCCACCCCCGACCGTAACTTCAGCTGTGCAGCCCAGTGTTAAAAGGCCCAGAGGAATACCGTCTTTGTCATCCCGTCGATTCGCGGGGAAGAATAAGAGAAGTTTAATCCCCATTGTCCGCGGGTCTGGTCGGGAGGGGGGTTGGCGGCTGTAAGATGATCCAACCGGCCCCGCTAATCCCCACATACCCCAATGGAACCTCTCCCTACCCCCCCACGCACCTCAACAATGGCGTAGTCCTGACTGGGAGTTAGACCCCAATGTGCATGTTCTAAAGAGCAAAATGGAGTGAAGTAAAAGTTGCCACAACACAGAAGAATGGAGTGAAAGATAAGCGGGATGGAGGACGGAGGAGTCTAAAGGAGGTGTGGGTGGCACAGCACCTTGTGTCCCCCCGAAAGCTCTTGTTGCTCTTTTGTGGCCTCCTTGGCAACAGGGTATTCCACGGGACTCCCCCATAACCTCATACATTCATCCTCCCGAGTAAAGCCCCTCTACAAGAGAGAAGAGGGGGAACCTCCTTGGCTACCAAATGGCCAGCACCCCTCAAAACACCAACCTCATCACAGAGCATCAAACTCAAACTGCTCTTCCAGTGAAACACTGTATGCCTGTTAAAGTTTGGTGAAGGGCCTGTATTTTACATCACATTACATTACATTTAGCGGACGCTTTTATCCAAAGCGACTTACAATAGTTTAAAAGTACAAATGCAGAAAAATACTAAAGTTAAATAATTAAATTCCGATATCTAATGTTGAGTGCATATCAGTACTCATGGGGAGTAGTTGGAATCACTAGAGCAGGTGCTCTTTGAAGAGCTCGGATTTTAGGAGTTTCTTGAAACCAGTGAGGGACACCTCTGCTCTAGTGGTGGTAGGCAGCTTGTTCCACCATCTGGGAACTACTGAGGTATTTGTTTGTATTTGTTACAAACTTTGTGACTGAAGCATTACATCAATAGATACTTAAGATTCCTTTAAATGTTGTAATGAACTCTTTTAATTTGCCACCTTCATACAAGATGTGACAATGACACATTACGATATATAACCGGCCTAATGTAAGTGTCCACTAGGGCTGACAGATTCATTTTTAGATCAAAATCACAACTCAAGGGTGCGATTTTAAATCATAAGAGCTGCATTAGTTGTAGATATTACTGAATTATTCAAAATGTCTTAAGCTTTAAGTGTAGAAATGTAATACAACCTGTGCTTTTGACCTTCCTGTAAATAAATTGGACCAGTCCAGAGAAAACCTCCTTGTGTTGTGACATAACACCCAAAACTTACTAACAGTCAGATGTCAAACCATGGATATGTTTATGAAAAATATGGATATTCTGGTCTTCTTAGCAAACACCCTAAGGAATATTATTCAGCACCTACATTCAGAACAAAGCTTATTTCTTCAGTTATAAGAGTGTGGAATGCAAATCTGGACCCATCAGTGGTTCCAAAGTGCTCAAGAGGTTACTTTTACAGCTGCAATACGAGTCATAAAAAATATATTTAAACACTTTCCCCCAAATTGTTTTTTTTTCCAAAGTATCAGCTTTTCACAAACTTTTAAGTCATTTTTTACTTGATTTGAAAACATCAGCTGCTGTTTGTCTTCTATATTAGTGCCTTCATCATTAATATTACATAACAAATGAGCTACTGGATATGATACAAAGTTGATTGGACTCTAATGTTACATTAATTTTCGGTAAAATTATATTTTTTTCTCTTCAAAAATGACCATCGTGGAGAAACGTGGAATTGTAATGACAGCAAGAAAATAACAAAAGGTCAGCTTGAGCAACGCACATGTTCTGTCTTGGGACTTCCAACAGAGACAGGAAACAAGGTAGCGCGAGAAAGCAGACAGAGAGGTAGAAGAGTCATAGTGTTAAATATGCGTAACAAGAGGAGATGATGAGAAAGGAGAATGGGATTTAGAGCTCTGAGAGAAAGAGTGAGACTGAGAGAAAGAGAGAGAGAGAGAGAGAGATGACTCAGTTGGACTTGGGGGTATATATGCTGCTCCTAACTCCACCACTGGGGACATCCATACACTGACAAATCTGATGAAGTAGAGAGATGTGGAAAAATAGGAAAAAAAACAGCCATATTTGGGGGGGGGGGGTATGTCTGTGTGAGAGGGAGCCAGGAGACAGCCGTTTAAAATTCAGTTTCCTGGGAGTGAAGAGGCTAATCCTGCCCTCGTAATTCCCTGCAGCAAAAGCAAACCCCCCCTTCTTCCTCCATCTCTCCTTCTCTCCCTCCCCATCATCACTGCTCTCCTCCCTCTCTCCCCCAGCTCTATTTATGCCTCTGTCTCTAACGTTCTCTCTCTCTCACTGTCTCTCGCTCTGTCTCACCATGTCTCTGCTTAATCTCTGTCTGTCTTTCTCTCTCCTGTCTCTCTCTCTCTCTCACTTTCTGCCTCTCTCTCTCTTTCTCTCTGAGTGACAGTACAATGCCCAGGCCCTCACACGCTTATCTAACTCTAGCAGATGGTCGACTTGGATCAATGCACACATGCCACGATCAATGGCTGTGATAAAAAGCGGCGGGGATGGTACTTGTCCCCCCCCCTTTCTCTTTCTCTCACTCCCTCTCTCTCTCCATTTCCCTCCCCTTGTGCCCACCCTGCCGCCTTGCCCGATTGTCTCTCCCCTTCTCACATCTGCATCTGGACCAGCACCCAGCGAGGGAAGGCCTGGGTCCTTCCAGTCCTCCGGGCCTGCCCGCTGATAGTGCCTGCTGACTCTCGTCCTTCGCCGATTCCTGTTCTTCTTACTCTCCTCGTCCTCATCTCTTGTGCCAACTGAGCCCAATCTCTTGCTCGCTATCAGGATTTCAGCTCGTCGTGAGATCGCTGTTCCACATCTCCGCTCTCATCTCTCTCACACCTGCCCTCTCGCTACAGTGCCTCTAGGCCTGTTCCACACAATCTGCCCACATTGACAGCACGCTTCCAGAGGATGGCAGTGCATGCAGAGCGCTCCCCTACAAACCCTATTGCCCTACCTTTAATATGCCCTACAATTCACACCCCTACTCACTCTATCTTAATCATATGACCTGCTTTAGGTGTTCTCTGCATGTTGATCAAATGGCAAGTCCCATGCAAGTCTTCAGTGATATCACCTCTATTGGTTTTCCATAAAAACTATATACACACTGGCGTGATTACGGTAATTAACAGTGATGGTGGGGCAGTAGCACTGGGTCTACGTCTAACCCTCCTTACGCATAAGCATTACTCCCAGAAATCACAAACAGTTATGATAACCTAATAATATACTGCAGCCTAGAGCAGCAACTTGCTAAAGACTTAGCAACAGTTCTGAGTTGGGGCCTGTAACATCCTAATTACATCACTGTCTATGACTGCTGTGGTCTTACATGTTTATTGCGTGTTACACTGCACTGCACAGCAAATCCTGGCCAAGTTTTTTGTCAGACTGTGCAAATTCACTTATGCAAATGTGCTGCAGGTCAAATTATACTGTAAAAAATTCTGGCAATAGATCTACTACAGAATAAAATCGTACAAATAAACATTCTCTTTGAGCTGTGAAGAACAAGGCTTTGGAGGCTGATCACGGCTGAGGAAAAGAGGGCAAAAGGCAATGCCCTTGTTTTGAAGTGAACAGGCATCCGTAGGCTAATTTTCCATCTCTCTGCCACAAGGGATGTCACTCCGAATGTGAACTGAAGAAAGAGTCAGGCTTATATAAGTTCATATATATATATATATATATACACACACACACACACATTACGCTCATATAGTGCCTTTCTGGACACCCAAGGATGCTTTACAATGGACACACTTCATATACACAAACTCCGGCGAGAAGCAGCAGCCAGTCACGCACAGCGTACTCTCAACCGGAAGCGACCGTCCACCTGGAGGACTGCATCGAGCACTAGGGGGGTCACCCAGGACAGAGTGCCAACCATATCTGGGCATACATACATACATACACAGACATACACACACCAGGGTCATTTTAGAGTAGCCAATTCACCTGATTTCCATGTTTTTGGATTGTGGGAGGAAACCGGAGTCCCCGGAGGAAACCCACGCAGACACGGGGAGAACATGGAAGCTCCTCTCAGATGTGGACTTGAACCCAAGACCTCAGCGCTGTGAGCTGAACGTACTAACCACTAAGCCACCGTGCCGCCCGTTATAGGCACAGTCATTACAGAATAACAGAATGTTCACGCAATGGTGATCCCTGACACTTTCTTCATTTCTCCTGTGTTCATTATAGAGGTTAACTGGTCCACTGGGACATGTTGATTACTCTGTACCACTTGACGGAGTCATCATACCTCACTGGCATCAATGGCCTGTGGTTCCACTTTTACACCATTGGAAGACACTCAGTATTCATTCACTGTACATTACTACACACATCACAGGATAAGTTCCTTCCAAACCAGGGTTGGTCATATTGTTCTGCTATGACTGTGAATATACTGTATAACATTAACATGACCGTCATGGCTTGTTCTCTCTCATTTTCACAGGATCTCACTAAATAGCTAAATAACAGAAAGCACAAGGCTCTCGTGTTGCTTCCTGAGGTTAGCTAGCCTGCTAATAAAAAGACACTGGACTTCCCATTTCATATGTGTGGTTAGATGGATTAGTTAGAGAGGTGTTGTCACCCCAAATATTCTGTCAGGCCTCAACTTGATCACATAAAGAATTTGTAGGAACTGGAAGTGAGAAAACCCAGAACATTTCCCCTAAAATCTCAACACTTCTTGTTAGTAAGCAAACAATGTACTTGTTAGGAATGACGTCTTTTCTCCAGGGACATCTCTGTGTTACAGGAAGTGTCCTGCAGCACTGCACTACTCATTCCCAAGTGCAGAACCTTCACAACATTTATTACAAGGTTAATCGTGTGCTGCCTCCTAATAATGGCCAACCAAGCATCCCCTTGCAGCTGACATTGAGCAGACATTTCATGTTCACAGCAATGTCATGTGAGGCTAAGCTACATCCTTGTAGACTCAAAGAACAACCTTGGCTGTCCTCCTATAAAACTTAAAGAGGGGTGGGGGTGCATCTAGTACACTGGCTCAAGTACACTCCATCACATCTTGTAGCAGAACCCAACTTGGCACTCAGAAGTTGCCTTTGCATGCAACTTTTCCAGCAGACTGCTCAAAGTTTGCCCCGAGAGTGCCAGCTTCCTCCTGTCCTCTTTTGGAGATTTTTAATTGGGCATTGCTGATGTAATGTGCCTCATAATAAGCCCATTAAGCCGTCTTTTTTCCCCTCTCTCTCTCTCTCTCTCTCTCTCTCTCACTATGCAGATAGAGAGCGTTGTGGCAGTGTGGACACCTCTGCTATTTATACCCCTCAAATCCTCATGAATATTTACAGGGCTGGGAGATGGCGGAGAGAGAGCAGGCAGACACCCTGACAAATAACTCACACTGGGAGGATTTCACTCTTACGGCTCCTCCGGAGCTGTTTCTCTCACAAACCGCACCTCCACTCTGAGCCGGAGCGCACGCAGCCTTTCCTCACTGATTAAAAGTCACTTCTGCTCAGTTCTGCTAGGATTAAAAGGTGTCGGATCAGCACACATTAGCACAATCAACGAACTAATAGAGAAGACAGAATAGGAGTTAAGGTACAATTGAGAGCAAAGATACAATAAAGGTATGAAGATCTATCTAGTTTACCACTAACTAACTAAGTTTTCATATACTGCACATATTTATCAGTGCTATAAAGAGAGCTCACACTGATGTCTACTAATCAAGATAATTAGCAAGATAACCCGGCAAGTTTTAGGTTTTCTGGATCTTGGCCATTGCATTCTGCATTGAAGCACCACAGACTTGCCTGATTACAAGTCACAGTGTCTGCTCAGTTCTGCTAGGATTAAAAGATGTTGAATCAGCACACCAGCATAATAAACTAACAGAGATAATAGAAGGTATAATGGAGGGTTAAGGTGCAGTGGTGAGGTGAAGGTAAACATTCTGTTAAGTGTTATTGTACCATAAAATGTTCATATACTGGCATACCTCTCAAGTCTCATGCACTGGATGCCGATCTCGCACCAAAACCATCAAATCTTACGCATCACAAAAAGGCTCCACTGTAATAAGCAATATAGTCTCATTTATAAAACCACTGAAGTTGAGTCGTCATCCTGTAGTCTTGTTAGGATTTCCAGGCCTAAGAGGATTTTCTCTGAGAATTCTGAATGGAGTTTTTGCAAATCACTTCTATCGCACTCTGTTGTAGAGAAAAATGTTAAAACCCGTTATCTTCTTTCCTGTACATATTTATCTTTACAATATCACTAGATCTTCTGAATTATTACCTCGTTAAAGAGTCGAAATATAAATACTGCTACATGCAAGATAACACTGCATCTGGATTGAAATAACCACATTGCCAGCCTTTATTCCTCACACAAACGCACAAACTTTGTGAAATAGGCTTCAATATATCAAGTTACTTTAAGGTAGTAGTGAAAAATTGGTAGTGTTATGTAATAGTAGACTAGCATATGGTGTCATTTCATTGCAGTGGTCTGTTAAGTCAAGTCAAATTTATTTATAAAGCAATTTTACAACTGACGTCACAAAGCAGCTTTACAGGGTTAGTAATAACAAAACACAAAATCCCCAGTGAGCAAGCCTACGGTGACAGTGGCAAGGGAAAAACTCCCTCAGGGCTAGAGGAAGAAACCTTGGGAGGAACCGGACTCACATAGGGGACCCATCCTCCTCTGGTCTACTAATTATAAGTTCTTGATCAATCACATAATCCTATGATGCTGCTGTAATGTTTAGGTACTGATATGGTGACAGTAGTGAAACAGGAATGATGATAATAATGGTAGCAGCCAGTAAAGTCCATATAAACTTGAATGTGGTCAGTAGTGTAGGGCATCTGGAGCAGGTCACAGTAGTTGTTGTTGGGAAGCTGGTCTCTTAACCACTTTTAATATAGACGTGATTACTGTACTTAAATGTACTTAAGTACATTTTTTGAGTATTTTTACTTTACTTGAGTATTTATTTTTTGGTGAACTTATGACTTTCACTCCACTACATTTCTAGGAAGCTTGTCGTTACTCGTTCCTTTTGGATCAGCATTAGGGTTGAGCAAATGAGTATAACTCGTCAATATCCGTGCTTGTGCTGAAGGAAAATCCTCCTTGGGTAACTGACTGTCTTCCCGATCTGTGATTGGCCAGTCAAACAGAGCACCCGCCCCTCCCTACATAGACACTGCAACCAGAATTCTGTCTGCAGCCACTCTTGCACACACACAGACAGTGACAGTGATGTCTCTGTGCTTGGCTTCACTCTGTTTAGTACTCCTTATGTTTTCTTCAGCTCGCCTCTATTTCGGTTTGTATGATATTTAAAGTTACTTGCTGAACTGGTTTTGTAATGTACGCGGTACATTTGCCAAGACAGAGCTGAAAACTGAATACAGTGAACAAGGCTGACATATAAACAATACATATAGCAACTTCTGAATCAATATCAATTTCAGACTTAAAATAATGTACAGATTTAAGCCCCACCCAATTCCAGTTTAGGCCCCACCCACTCCGAGTACAGATAAGGATACAGATAATTTAGATGGTACAGATACAGATAGTGGTGTACCCGCTCATCCCTACTGAAGTTTTACAGGTGGTGTAGACTTTTTGTTGCAGAGTGGTTCTGTATGTCAATACATCATCAGGTGGTTTAAGCAAGTTACAAGGTTCTGTAAAAGCACTCAAAACAATACAGCAATGCACTGATATTAGAAAATATTAATTGCACTTTTGAATACTTAAGTATTTTCAAATGTAAGTACTTCAGTACTTTAACTTGAGTAAACTTTTGACTGAGCAACTTTTACTTGTAGTTGAGTAAATTTTGACCACGAATATCAATACTTTTACTTAAGTACTAGAGTTGAGTCCTTTGTCCACCGCTGGACGTAGCACCAAAGCAATAGCAGGCATTAGAAAGATGCATGACTTCAGTGGCTATTGCTCATATTTGAGTTGTTGCTGTGGTGTGCTGTGTGATAAATGAAAACTGAAATCGAAATGGTTGAGCCCTCCCTTGGCACTACTTTGACTGGCCAATGTGAGGCACTGATGACTAAGTTAGCCAATGAGATGTGTTGACCACTTTGCTATTCCATTCCTGTATTAGCTTGCCAATAAAATGTCCAAGCAAAAGTTCAATGGTTCATTTAAAACAGCTGTCGTACTTATGGCCGCATTCATTCGATCCGAGTCATTAATTTTTTAGCGTCTCCCGATACAGAGTCTCAAACCGATACTTCTATTTTCTAGAAAAAGCACAACGTGAGGCAGGGCAGTACTCCGCCGCACTGAAGGGGGGCATACGTGAGCCAACGGCTGCTTTTACTGAGGAGGCGAGTGAGAGTCAAGTGCACGGCAGGTTTTCTCGCTGCTGTAATTGTAACGTTTTTTTTTATCTTTACGTACCTTTAATACGTACCTTATGTGTGTGTGTGTGTGTGTGTGTGTGTGAGTGTGAGAGAGAAGAACGCTGGTGAGGTACTAATTTCAAGTAATTCCACACAGCAGACATTATAATCACGTTCTGATACAAGCTCTGCTTTCGTTTTACGACTCCTTTGTTTACGACAAAGATCGGGCTTATGTTTGTGTTCAGAAAAGCCGATACCGATCAGTTAAAAAATGCCGTGATCGGCCCGATTCCGATCTTTGAGATCAGATCGGGACATCCCTACACGTAAAGTGATATATTTCAAGCTTTTTTTGCTGCAATGTTAATACATTTTGAACAGTAATATACTCAAAATCAAAATTAAATATTCTAATAATTTGAGATTCTGGATTTCTTTTTTTCAGGAGCTATAAGCCAAACTGAGCAACATTAAAACAAAACAAAAGAAAACAAAAAAGCCTTATGTCACATTATGTGTTATAAATATGACAATTAAAATATGACAATTCACCTTTATGAACAATTAACAACATGATATTGTTTGATGTGACACTGTAAGTAACTTTGTTATTTTATGCATAACTATGTTTTTATATAATTGTATCTGTTGGTCTGGTACATTATGTACAGTATGTGGTGGATCATCATATTCAAAAATTTGGGCACAATTTTTCTGTTATTTAAACGCTTTGTCTAAATCAATATCCTTCATCAGCAATTTGCCATAAAAATGACATGTTCATAGAGCTAGCTAACTAGCTAGCTAATTATCAAGCTAACTTAGCAGGTTTCAGGTTTCCTGTGTAGGTTTTGCCCACCAAAACAGAGTTGCATTCAGAGCTGCCCTTAGCAAAAACAAGTATACGTCGAGTACATGTTATTAAGTATACTTAAGTATAATAAAAGTATTTCCCTAAATGTACTTTTATTTAGCATGTACACTACAAGTATACTTACTTGGGACTAAACTGGAACACTTTAAGTTCAAGTACATAAAAAGTAAACTGGAAGGATTCTCTATAATTTTATCATTTTACTCTAATTATAGAGCATCCTTCCAGTTTACTTTTATGTACTTGATCTTAAAGTGGGCCAATTTAGTCCCAAGTAAGTATATTTGTTTTTGCTAAGGGTGGAGAACACGCAGCCTTTGCTGCCTGTTTAAAAGTCACTTCTGCTCAGTTCTGCCAGGATTAAAAGGTGTTGGATCAGCACACATTAGCACAATCAACTAACTAAAGAACGAGAGAATACAAGGAATGTATTAGCTCAACATTTATGTTACACTGGAGAAGGAGACATGCTAAGCATTCATATCTTGATGAATTTGTTGCTGTGGCGGTATTTTAATTAAACTGTAAAATGCTTTCATTTCATTGATCAAATGCCCAGTTTATCTACTTAATTCAAATGGATTAGACGCTGATGCAAACATAAGTGTGTGTGTGTGTGTCTATGTTTGTGTGTGTGTGTGTGTGTGCATGTTTGTGTGTGTGCATGTGTATGTGTGTTACCACAGCGGCTGGTCATGAGGCCTGGCCATGGTGTATAATCCGTGTTTGGGGTGTAGTGAGGCACAGCAGATTAGCTAGCCTGCCCCTCATGCCCACCCACAGTCACACACAACACACAATACGCACACTCACACTCTTTCTTCATGCCCTCTATCCTTCTCTCTTTCTCGCCTTCTCTCCGTCTCCCTTCCCTTTCGCAGCTGGAGTCGTATTTTTTATTTTTTAAACAAGGCTTAGAGATGGTTCAAATAAACTGAGACAAACAACATGCTTCTAGGAAAGAAATAAACCAAAAATTAAATTGATTTCCAGTGTTCCGGAACATGATTACTAATTACAAGTGAGGGCAATGGAGCACTATTTTATTGTATGAAACGATTTCACTAATTTATTGCCAAATATGTGTTAAGAAACACATGGAAAGTTTCTGGAAAGCCAAAGATCAAATACCTGGATGAATGATTTGGGCCTCTTCAGCAGTCAAGATTGAAACCAGAGATTGAACCTACAGCATGGTGGTGGTGCGTCTGTCTACTGAGATTACAAACACTCAATTAATTAATAAACTGTTAGTGTCATATTAAAACCATGCATATCCATATTTTATATTTTAAAACTTATATTTTGACAGCTTGAACTGTCCTTTACAATGTGTGAACAATTTATAACCAATGGAAATAATCTATGGAGATGATCTCACTTTGAATTAAACACAGTTTGCTATCAATAAATCATCAACGTCACACAAAAAAGTCTTTGGTTAATTTTGTTTTGTTTTGTTTTGAAGACGCAGGTTAAATATCTCATCATGACTGGCCAAGAGACGTTTCAAAATCAACTGCAATACACTGAAACATATATAAAAATATTTAAAGACACATAAATACAAACAACATTATTTGTAGCTTAATACAGTCAAAGGACTTAGAAGGGCCAAAACATTAAAACCATTTGACGGCTGTATGGCTACACAACCCCAAACTCTCAGCGCACCAATAACAACATGTTCTTACACATTTCTCCTTTAACCAGAATTAAACATCTGACAGTGGGCAAAAAGTGAAATTTGAGATACTCAAAGGTGTCAAAAGTATTGACATTCATGACTCAGGTAGAAGTACAGATACTAGAGTTTAAAAAGACTTTTAAAGAAGCTGAAGTATCAACTTAAGCTTTTTACTCAAGTAAAAGTACAAAAGTTCTGGTTTCAAAACTACTTAAAGTGTAAAAGTAAAAGTCATGTAAGGTAAACAAAAGCCAAAACTTAGGCTGTGCCACAGGGGCATATAGTGCACTACCCCCCCACCCCCAAAATAAATTTTTTCTAAAAGCCGTAATGACTATAATGTTATATTAAAATGGTGATGTTGACATTTTTTGGGATGTACTGGCTTCCTGTTTCAGCTGCATATCTGCCCCTTAAAAATAAAACATTTGAGTCATTTCCAATATATTAGTGATCATATATGTGTAGTACTGAGCTTACTGGAGAGTGACGAGACACGTGACGTGCAGGTGTAATGGATCACTTACCAATAGGGTATCAGAATGGTATGTTTATACTTATCATCCAACCACAGTCACATTCACTCTTTCTGGATGACTCAGTTTATCTGGATGTTTTTTAAATGATGACAAACCAAAATGAAATATGTAGAAATAACGAGGCTGTTTTTAAAATGTAAGGAGTAGAAAGTACAGAAAATTGCATGAAAATGTAAGTAAGTAGAAGTAAAAAGTCGTCTCAAAATAATTACTCCAGTAAAGTATAAATAACCTACATTTATACTTTAGTAACAAAGTATTTGTACTTTGTTAGTTGACACCTCTGCAGAGACTTTAACAAATGCCAAATTATGATGGCTAGATGACTGGTCTGTGGGGAACTCCCAGTCAGCAGTGGTGATGCTTCAAAGAGGAACAAACCACCAACCAACCACAAGGTGCTGGACAACAAAAATCTATGTGTGAGTGCAGTGAAGGCTATTTCATCTGGTCTGAACCCACAGACGGGCTTCTGTGGCACAAGTCACAGAAATGTTGGTGCCTTGAAAGTATGGGGTACTACACCGGTCAGATTTTTTCATTTATTGTAGTAAGCTAAAATATCTTTTTGTCCTGTTGTGTGTGTTCTGTGAGTTTGGCAAGGTAAAGAAACAGGGTTGAAAAGCTAGCAATAAGCTTGCAAATTTGGTGTGTGTGTGTG
>BRDA01092365.1:3571-21593 GCA_036984385.1 Crenuchus spilurus
ACAAGTAAATAGGTAAAGTTATCAGAAAACATAAATAAATAGTAACAAAAGACATACATTGTGATATCCATAAGATATATTTTATAAAAACAATTATAAAACCTCACAAACCTTGTCTAAATAACATAAATCTAATCTAATCTAATCTAATCTAAGTTGAAATAACAGTAACACGTCTCATGTACATGTCTCGGTTACTTTACGTCAATCGTAGATTGGTCTTCACGTTTTATGTCACAATATATGTATTTCACGTCCCCTCATTGGTGTCGGACCTACGACATTAATGTTATACGTTTTTATATGTCATATTTATATATATATATATATAATTATTATATGTTTACATGTCATTTGTTACATGTCACCTCTCCTCTCAATATTTCCTCCTACCATCATTTAACATGTGTCACGTCCAAAAATATTTTATATAGAATACCTATAGTGTTACATACAGAAAACAATGATAAATAAATACAAAAGACTATTGAAATGGATAAATGAACATTTAATATCAATCTAATGGGTTTACGATCCATTTTATAGCATGCCGGTGTGGTCCAGCCTTTGTTTTGTACACCCATTCTTGGCCACGGTTTGTTTTTGCACCCATTTTCAGGCATTAACACTGTGCACCGCCACTTTAGTGTGATGTTTTAGTTTGTGCTGAGTGCTATTGACAAGAAACAACAAGAAACAAAGCCAGAGAAACAACAAGAAACAAAGCCAGAAAAAACAAAGCGAGAGAAACACCGAGAAACAAAGCCAGAGAAACAGAGATAAACAAAAACAATGAGAAACAAAGCCAGAGAAACACCAAGAAACAAAACCAGAGAAACACAGAGAAACAAAGACAAGCACCAAGAAACAAAGCAAGAAAATAGATGAGAAACAAAGCCAGAGAAACACCAAGAAACAAAGCCAGAGAAATAAAGCCAAAGAAACACAGAGAAACAAAGCCAGAGAAACACAAAAAAACAAAGCCACATAAACAATGAAAAATAAAGCCAGAGAATCAATGAGAAACAAAGTCAGAGAAACAAATCCAGAATGAACGATGAACATGTGGTGAGTGATGAACATGTTTGATGCTTTGTTTTCATGAAATTAGTGGCAAGTCACATGAGCACAGCAATGAAAACTGGGTGAATGAACGATAACTGGGACAAAAAGTGGAGGATAACTGAATTATACAATAATCAGGGCAAATGATAACAGGTTCCACTGTATTACAAAACATTTTGTCTCATTTTGGCTTAAAGTTTAATGCCCACATTAATGCCCATGCAAATATGTTTCACAACCAAAAACACTGCAACCTTCCCCTGTCTGAGAAGAGAAAGAAATGCCCAACAGCCATATCTACGCTTGGAGCTAAAATAAAAAAATCTCAATGTAAGCTTACAGGCTCACCAGTATAGACAACCACAGCCAATAATGAACACGGAATCTACAGGGGTTGGACAATGAAAGTGAAACAGCTGTCATGTTAGTGTGGGAGGTTTCATGGCTAAATTGGACCAGTCTGGTGGCCAATCTTCATTAATGTCACATTGCACCAGTAAGAGCAGAGTGTGAAGGTTCAGTTAGCAGGTAAGAGCACAGTTATATAGTATATTACAATGCACACAACATTATGGTGACATACCAGAGTTCAAAAGAGGACAAATTGTTGGTGCACGTCTTCCTGGCGCATCTGTGACCAAGACAGCAAGTCTTTGTGTCTAAATATTATTGAGCCACTTTGGGGTGTTTTGGAGGAGCGAGTCAGGAAACGGTTTCCTCCACCAGCATCACGTAGTGACCTGACCACTATCCTGCAAGAAGAATGGCTTAAAATCCCTCTGACCACTGTGCAGGACTTGTATATGTCATTCCCAAGACAAATTGACACTGTATTGGCCACAAAAGGAGGCCCAACACCTACTAATAAATTATTGTGGTCTAAAACCAGCTGTTTCAGTTTCATTGTCTAACCCCTGTAAGGGTGATTTATGAGAAGACAGAACACAACAAATATGACAGGGTTTCTGTTCTATAATCCATTACTAAGTTTGGTAGCCACATGATAGATGTTTACAGCATAAATAACACTTAACTATGAACAAATTAACTATTGAAATGTATATTTTAAGTATGCTTTATATGTGGACTGGTCTTCATTCCTTTTTTGTCAGAGAACCTGCAGACCCTCTTGTACTTGACTGCTTGTTGACTCCATAGAGTGGCTCCCACTTGAACAGCTCTTCGGCTAGAAAGTGGGGCTGACCTGATTGCAGCAGATGTTGGCACTTGAGTGGCGGGCTGATTCTGTCTAATTAGAGCTCACTCCGTCTCAATCTCAGCTTTAGATCCAGCAAAGCATGCAGCCCTACATCGAACCCTGTCAGCTGAGTCAGAAAAGTTCCAGGCCATTTCTAGAAGTCTGCTGACTAATCTGAGAATATATCTGCAGCATATGCAGGTGTCAAACAAAAGAAAAAAACAATATTTGATATAGAAGAAGAGTGAACCAACTCAGTTTTTATCCCATTTGTGCAGAGAACACACACACATAAGGATGTAGAGATTAAACATGTGCCTGGAGTGATAGACAGCCCCGTCATACACAGGAAGCATTTTGAGGGTAGGTGCCTTGCTCAAGGGCACTTCAGTTGTACCCTCTTTGTTCTGGGGATCAAACTTTCAACCTTTCAGTCCCAAGCCCATTTTTCGGAACTTTAGGACATGGCTGTCCCAAGAGCTTGTAAAACATCAGATCCATGCATCATGTGGAGCATGTGGCTCAATGCAGCACCATAGACTGCTCAGCCATCCTGACCTCACTATGGATTTTGATGTTGACAGACTCTTGATGTGATAAATGTACAGTATTGATAATTAATGCTGTTAACATACAGTGTATCACAAAAGTGTGTACACCCCTCACATTTCTGCAGATATTTAAGTTTATCTTTTCATGGGACAACACTGACAAAATAACACTTTGACACAATGAAAAGTAGTCTGTGTGCAGCTTATATAACAGTGTACATTTATTCTTCCCTCAAAATAACTCAACATACAGCCATTAATGTCTAAACCACCAGCAACAAAAGTGAGTACACCACTAAGAGACTACACCCCTAAATGTCCAAATTGAGCACTGCTTGTCAATTTCCCTTCAAAATGTCATGTAACTCGTTAGTGTTATTAGGTCTCAGGTGTGCATAGAAAGCAGGTGTGTTCAATTTTGTAGTACAGCTCTCACACTCTCTCATTCTGGTCACTGAAAGTTCCAGCACCTCATGGCAAAGAACTCTCTGAGGTGAAGGTGGCCAAGGCTACAAGAAGATTTTCAGCACAGTGGCCAAGATCATCCAGTGTTTTAAAAGAGCAGGGTGCACTCACAACAGACCTCATGTTGGTCATCCAAAGAAGCTGAGTACAAGTGCTCAGCATCACATCCAAATGCTGTCTTTGAAAGATAGACGCAGGAGTGCTGTCAGCATTTCTGCAGAGATTGAAGAGGATGGGGGTCAGCCTGTCAGTGCTCAGCACATACACCGCACACTACATCAAATTAATCTGCATGGCTGTCACCCCAGAAGGAAGCCTCTTCTGAAGTCCGTACACAGGAAAGTCCACAAACAGTTTGCTGAAGACACGTCAACAAAGGACATGGATTACTGGAATCATGTCCTATGGTCTGATGAGACCAAGATTAATTTAAAAAGCAATCAGGTGAGGAGTACAAAGATAAGTGTGTCATGCCTACAGTCAAGCATGGTGGTGGGAATGCCATGGTCTGGGGCTGCATGAGTGCAGCAGGTGTTGGAGTTACATTTCATTGAGGGACACATGAACTCCAATGTGTACTGTGGAATAATGAAGCAGAGCATGATCCCCTCCCTCCAGAAACTGGGTCACATGGCAGTGTTCCAGCATGATAATGACCCCAAACACACCTCTAAGATGACCACTGCTTTATTGAAGAGGCTGAGGGTAAAGGTGATGGACTGGCCAAGCATGTTTCCAGACCTAAACCCAATAGAACATCTTTGGGGCATCCTCAAGCGGAAGGTGAAGGAGCGCAAAGTCTTGAATATCCGCCAGCTCAGTGATGTCATCAGGGAGGAGTGGAAAAGCATTCCAGTGGCAACCTGTGAAGCTCTGGTAAACTCCATGCCCAGGAGAGTTAAGGCAGTTCTGGAAAATAATGGTGGCCACATAAAATATTGAGACTTCAGGAACTTTCACTAAGGAGTGTACTCACTTTTGTTGCTGGTGGTTTAGACATTAATGGCTGTATATTGAGTTATTTTGACGGAAGAATAAATGTACACTGTTATATAAGCTGCACACAGACGACTTTTCATTGTGTCAAAGTGTCATTTTGTCAGTGTTGTCCCATGAAGAGGTATACTTACATGTCTGCAGAAATGTGAGGGGTGTACTCACTTTTGTGATACACTGTTGGTGTATAACATGTAGTTCCAGGATGAGTAACATGCTGAATACACAAAGGTTTACAAGCTCATTCAGAGCACATCTCAGATCAGTGACAATTTAATACTGCACTATTTAAACAAGATCAATAATATCAGTGATGTGGGATGATGTGTTTTCTTGTTCATAATGCTAGTTTCAGACTTAAGACAGAGTAAAAAAAAATGTCATCTTTACCAGAATAAACAGCATCTAAGTCTAAAGTAGTGATGGGTCGGTAGCGAACGATCCGGCTCTAAGAGCCGGCTCTTTGAAGTGAACGACGGGAGCCGGCTCCTGAGAGTGAGCCGATTCTTTCTTTCTTTCTTTTTTTGCCGCACGTGATTGGTCAAGATTTGTGGCAGCGTGTGTGTGTCTACTCTACACTGAGCGGAGCGGGGAGGGGTGTGGTTACAGACACACAGTTAGCACAGAACAGGAGGGAGAGTCTCCTGCGAGAGAACTTTAGACAGACTACACGCTGGACAGGTGAGGAAACTGAGTGACAGGAAACGATGTATAGTTTGGACGCATTTTAACGTGATAGACAGTTCAAAGGCAGAATGAATATATTGCAATGTGACAATTTCTTATAGTGTAGTTGCAAATTTACAAATAATATACACATTTAGAGATTGGACCTTTTTGTTTACTTGAGATGGGCCTTTATTTTTGTATTTCCTAATTTACTTTTTGTATAAATAAAGCCATATAAATAATACATATTTGATACAATGTATGTTTTTACACTCGTAATTCATTTTACACACAATTTAATAATATAATAAAAAATCTATTTACAATAATAATAATAATAATAATAATAATAATAATAATAATAATAAATAAAAAAAAGAAATAAAATAATAAATTGATTTAAGCAATCAAATCTAAGGAGCCACTTGGGAGCCGAAAGAGCCAGTTCTTCTTAATGAGAAGAGCCAAAAGAACCGGCTCCCTAGAAAGAGCCGGAATTCCCATCACTAGTCTAAAGCTAATCAGAACACATGGTGGTCTGTAGGACTTTCCAAAAAAAATTTTTTGTCCTGTGATTATTAATGGAAAGAAAAATGGATGCATTAAAATGTGTTATTGTCAGTTTAAATGAAAATGAAAATAAATTGTAATGAATAAACTGTTATAATAGTATTTAATATTCAGAAATAGATTTTGTTTAGGTTTATTGTGTCCACTTATGAAACTATATACTACTTTTAAAATCTAAAGTGTTTATTTAGTGTCAAATTTGATTAACAAAAACGTGATTGTGCAACTGCTCAACACAATGTAATTAATTCAATGTTTTAATTGTTTGACAGCAGTAATTTTACAATTAAATAGCATGCTGACAACCTAGCCACAGACAGGGCAAAACATAGAGTCGGCAGATATGAGTCATTTTCTTAGCAAGAACTCTCCTTGTTATTTACTTTTGGGCTGCAACAAATGACTATTTCCATAAATGTTGTTCCATTATGACTGATTAATCAGTTAGCTGGGTACAGAAAATACAACAGTAACATTTCATTAAATAAATTATTGTCAGATGTTTCATAAATGCAATTAATAAATGCAAAAATACATAAGCCTATTTTCCTAAACATATTTAAAAAATATTGGTAAAGATAATTACATTTTAAAAATGCCTTGTTTTGACAGCAATAATATGTTACCTTCATGTTAAAAGTCATTTAATAAAATAAACATAATGTGTTACCTGAAAGGGAGCACTGAATAGCAATTTGCTGCAACTTCTTATTGCTGAGAGAACACACATCTATTTTTGTCTTTTTATAACATTATTCAGTGCTGTTGTCTGTCAGTAAGGAGGAGTAAAGGTGGATGTGTGATGGGACTCTTTATTAACAGAAATCCTTTTTTATGATAACACTGTAACTTGTCTGGGCTGTGATCATACACGGAAACAATATCTATTGACAATACAGACTCAACAATACAGTGACTGACCAAGGCTTCAACACGAGGGAACTTTTAAACCAAACAATCACACATGGGGCGGGGAACCAGGGCTGTGGAATAATGAGACACAGGTGAGCAAAATGATGAGGCAAGACAAAGGTGGAGACATAATGCAAATGTAAACAAACAGCACATGGACGCGAGACATGACGGGAAGATTCAAAGAGATTCAAAGATTCAAAGCTTTATTGTCATATGCACAGTAAAGAAACGTTTCCCTGTGCAAGCAAATTTCTACTTTGCTGTCCACACTGAATGTCATAGTGCAAGAATGAAGTAGTGAGTAGAATAAAAATAAGAATTAAAAAAATAATAATAAAATAAAAATATATATATATATATATATATATATATAAGCTTTAAGAGGAAACCAGAAAAAAACACATGCTATATACATATTGTGCAGTAGAGTTATTTACATTGTGCATTGTGCAGTAGTACATTGTATTGCAACAGTCCGTAATAGTGCAATTGAGAGGTATGAGAAGTTTAGTACAAAATGCTTTTAGAGAGACTATAAGGTGGTCATCAGCTCAGCTGTTCAAGAGTCTAATGGCTGTGGGGAAGAAAGAGTTCTTTAACCTGGTTGTTTTGCATTTCACACTTCTGTACCTCCGGACTGAAGGTAGTTGTGTGAATAGACTGTGTTGGGGGTGGGTGGGGTCTTTGATGATGGAAGTAGCTCTCCTCTGGACTCTGTTGTTTAATTCCTGTGATTTTTGTGGCAGTCTTTATCACACTCAGGCCGGCGCTTGCTGTCCTTTGCAGTAGTACTGCCATACCACACAGTAATGCAGTTGGTCAGGATGGACTCAGTGATGCAGCTGTAGAAGTTGCTGAGGATTTTGGGTGACATGCCAAATTTTCTCAGTCTCCTCAGGAAATACAGCTGCTGCTAAGCCCTCTTTAGCACCGGTGTGGTGTTCAGTGTTCAGGTGAGGTCATCACTGATATGGACCCCCAGGTATTTAAAGCTGCTGACCCTCTCCACTTCAAGGTCCTGGATAAATAGTGGCTGAGGAGGTCTCCTTTGTTTCATCATGTCCACTATCATCTCCTTGGTCTTGTCTGTGTTGAGGGTGAGGTTGTTGTCTGTACACCATGTCACCAGACTGCTCACCTCCTTCCTGAAGGCTGCCTCGTCTCCACCAGTGATATGACCTATCACAGCAGTGTCATTAGCAAACTTCAGGATGACATTGTTGGGGTGGGAGGCGACACAGTCATGGGTGAACAGGGTGTAGAGAATGGGGCTGAGGACACAGCCCTGTGAAGTACCAGTGCTGGTGGTGATGCTGGCTGATGTCCTATTTCCAATCCTGACAGACTGAGGCCTGCCAGTCAGGAAGTTCAAAAGCCAGTCACAGAGAGTGGGGTGTAGTCCGAGAGATAACAGTTTGTGGGTGAGTTTGTGAAGGATGACCGCGTTTAAGGCGGAGCTGTAGTCAATGAAGAGAATCCTGACATAGGAGTCCTTATTTTCCAGGTGGGAGAGGGAGACATGAAGGGCAGTGGCAGTGGCATCTGAGGTGGACCTGTTGGCCCAGTAGGCATATTGGAGGGGGTCTGCTGTGTTTGGTATGCTGCTCTGAATGTGGGGCAGCAGAACTCTATCGAAGCACTTCTTAATGATTGGAGTGAGTGCTATTGGCCTATAATCATTCAGGCAGGACGGTGGGTTTTTCTTGGGGAAGGGGACAATGGTGATGGTCTTATAACAGGTGGGAACGGTGCATTGTCTGAGGGAAAGGTTGAAAATGGAGGTGAAAACCTCAGCCAGCTCATAGGCACACACTCTGAGGGCCTGCCCTAGAATGTTGTCAGGCCCAGTAGCTTTGCGGGGTTTGATTCCTCTCAGGACTTTGTGCACTTGAGCTGTTGAGACGACTTGTGGGGGGGAGGGGGGGTTCAGTGATGTGTGTGTGTGTGTTTTGTGGCGATGATGGTGGGGGTCGAGGACTCAAAGCGGGTGTAAAACACATTGAGGTCGTCCTGAAGGCTGCCCGAGGATCTGATGGTGTTGTTGGGCCTGGACCTAAAATCTGTGATTTAGTCCAGACATTGCCACATATGCCTGGGGTCAGCAGTAGAGTAGAATTCCTCCGTCTTCTCTCTGTACTGCGTTTTGGCTGATCTAATGGCCTTCTTCTGTCTGTACTGCACAGCTTTGAGCTCGACCTCATCACCGGATCTATAAGCAGCAGAGCATGCTTGTAGCAGTTGCAGTACCTCACTGTTTACCCAGGGCTTTTGGTTGGGGAACTTCCTGACCTGTATGGTGGGCACAATATTCTCAATATAAGTGCTAATGTACCCAGACACATACTCAGCATAGTCATTGATGTTCACGGAAGAGTCCTCCATGGTGGCTTCAGCTCTGAACACATCCCAGTCAGTTATGGCAAAACAGTCCTGTAGAGTGCTCTCAGCCTCAGATGTCCACAGCTGAACCTGTCTGCTGACAGGATGTGACTGCTTGAGTCTTTGCCTGTAGGCCAGATACAGGAACAGAGAGATGTGGTCTGAGTCTCCAAATGGGGGGCGGGGTGCGGCCTTAATTCCACCGTGTACAATGCTTTAAACATGGTCTAAGATGTTCTTGCCACGGGTGGGGATGTTCACATGCTGGTGGTATTTAGTTAATACAGTCCGTAAATTGCACTTGTTGAAATCACCTGCGACAATGAAAACAGCATCAGGATGAGCCGTCTCCAAAGCGCTGATGATGTCATAGCAGCTTACCAAGTGCTGCTGTGTAGTTAGCCCGCGGGTGGATGTAGGCTGCAGCTAAAAATACACACGTGAATTCCCATGGAATGTAAAACAGGCGACATCTCAACAGTAAAAACTCTTTATACAACAGATACTGTCCGTCTTTACACCACAAGTTGTTGATATACACACATGCCTCCCCCTGTTGTTTTACCGGAGGCTACAGTCCGATCTCCCCAGTGTAATGAACGAGTCTCTAGCTGAACAGCACCGAGTCCGGGATATTCTCTGAAAGCCAAGTCTCAGAGAAAATCAGAGTACAGCACTCTCTTACCTCTCTCTGCGACAAGATCCTGGCTCGTAGTTCGTCCAACTTGTTCTCTAGGGACCGTACATTAGCTAGCAGGAGGCTGGGCAGCGGTTGTCGGCTAGCACGAGGTTTTAGCTTAGCAAGTAGCCTGCTTCTTTTGCCTCGTTTGTGTCGCCATCTCTGAAGCGCCATCCTGGGGTCCGCATGCTCACGCAAGGTCGATGCTTCCGGGCCTTGCTGGGAGTAGTGGTGGTTGCTATAGGAGTGCACAATGGGTTGTAGCTCCAGTGGAATATGTCCAGTAAATTCCGTTTTATATGCAGCGATGTCCAGTAATGCCTGTCTGCTGTATGTCCGTAGTGCAAGGCATTTGTGCATGTCCAAAACAAGAATTAAAAACATACAACAGAGAAGAGAAAAGTGAAAGAAGCTACACCCAGGAGCAGAGCAAGCAAACAAACTCTGCCACAGAGGGTGCCATGATGCATAAACCATGGGAAGAATGGAAAGTTCACATTGTCACTTGTATTTTTATATGTATATACAATAACCTAACAAAGCCAATAATTTCTATATTTATTATGTTTGTAAATATATAAACAGGAATATACTTCACACTTTAGTCACCTTTAACTGTTCTTCTGATAAAACTAATGGATAATCAATCCTTGGAGCACATCCAATAATAAAGGTAGCATCATGTATCTTTTAGATAGTGATAACAGATGCTGACACATTTTTGCTATGACAAATATTGACATGCAAATGTTCTAGCTATTTTGAGGGTAGATGTTAATGTTTTAAGCTCTCAACAGCAGGGACATCTCTAAATTTGGGGCCAGTAGGTCCTGGCCCCACCAGATGTCGCTGTGGAGCAGTGTGTGACATAATAATTTCGTTTAAAATTATTTTATTTAAATGTTATTTTCTAACATTGTGTATTTGACTTATGAAAATGACAGTAGTTCCATAAATACATAAAAATATTCCTGTATGTGTTGTGTAAGGTCAGTATTATCAGCAGTCTTCATTTGTTAGTCGGAGTGGGGCCGTCCCGGCAGGCTCCATTTAAGCAAGTGGCCCCGATTATGCTTTGCATATGCAAGCTTATGTTAATAACTTTTACGGTATCAGCGTTGCTATACAGCTTGCCACTCAGCATCACAGTGACTGTTAGCTGCTGCTAGCAAGCCAATATAATGAATCACATTTACAATTTAATCAAAGTTAACAGATAACACACAGTCATCTTACCTCAGTAAAAGGTTTATTTCCTTTATTCATGACTGGAATGGATTGTATTTAAGTTCCTTTGGTCACAATAACCAAAGTAAAGACAACAGAATATCACCAGTAAATAAGCGAATTTGGCACAACACTAGATTATGCTTTTTGGAATTTCATTGATGAGGTGAATTTGTGATTGAATTAATTGAGCAAGTAGGTTTGTATGTAGTTTCACTGACGAGTGGGATGCTGCTCAAACAATTTATCCAAATTTTCTAGTTAGAAAATGTATTTTAGGATGTAATATTGTAAAACATGATTAAAATGTACTGAACACAAAAAAATGCGCTTTTAGTTTTTGGTGCATTTTATTTCTAATCTGCACAGCACTGAAGGGACTTTTTTGTTCTAAATTCATAAGATTTGTGTCACAAAAGGTCACCTTTCAGCAGTGATCAGTATGATCCGTTCTATTTGTTTGAAACTTACTTAAACATCAACAAAAAATCTACTTAAGAAAAAGATGTTTAATTTGATATCATTCTTATCTTTTCTGTATCTTATAAAATACAACAATACTAAAAGTACTGAATCTCACTAAATATCAACCCACTTACAGCTTCCGGCTATTTTAGAGGTTAAAGAGAACAACACCTTTGTCTCACAGTCTCTTGCCAATGTCTAGATAAGGGTTAATCATATCTGTATTTTTTAATCTCATCAGCTTATCATGGCATGTGGTGTTGTTTAATTTCTCTCTCTGTGTTTGCCTTTGTCAAGCACTGGTCATAGATGAGCAGGCAATTGTAGTCGAGACAAACAGGGAAGGGATGAAGCACAACCCAGATACCCACAACAAAACAGCCGGGTTAAGAAGGCCCTCCTGCGACCACCCTGCACTGCTTATCTCAGTTCCTGAAGCACCAGGCATGACGCTCCAGCCCCTGCGACAGATTACCTCTGCAAACTCATCTAGCAGATCAGCATGGGCGAGTGGACTACGCTCTAGCTGGGAGTCTCACTTCACTGATCAGTGATTTGCCGTTGTCAGGACATCTGTCCTGCTCGAGTGCCTTTGAGGACCTATTTCATTTAGCTCCACTCTTGCAGTCTTGCCTTTGTGTCTGTGGGAGGGGGAGGGAACCAAACGGCTGCTCGTCCCCTCTCTCACAGTCCACTTCCCCTTGCTGGGGTCCACCTGGCAGAGGCGTTTGTGTGGAAGCCAGCGTCATTGCAAACTAACCTAATAGAGGAACAGAAGGATGGCTGTTGCCAGCATGGTGGCTGGGCTCTGGGCCGGAGGTGGAGAGGGGTCATTAGGGATTGCTCCAGGCATCTGCCTGAGTGAGCACAAACAGGGCCGCAAGCCAAGGGTTTACCATTGGGTTAATTAAACATGAGGAATGAGTGGACAATGCTCTTTTCCTTTTGTGGAGTAAAACCAACTGTCCTTGCATGGAAGAGTCTGAACGGAGGTGGGGTTGGAGAGGCGGTTCAAACATGGATCACAAACACTGACTTGATGATTCAGTTGTAAAACCCTAACCTGACAGACTGTCCTGTCTCTGTTTAGAACTACATGCTTAAAAAAGATGGTTCTTCAAGGGTTCTTTAGTAAATAAAATCACATTTTCATGGTGAAAGGGTTCTTACTATTAATGAGAATTATGTTATAGAAGGTTCTATATAGAACCTTTCTGAAAATGGTTCTATATAGCACCAACAATGGTTCCTCTATTATTACTAGCTTGACATCATAACTTTAATCCATGAAAAGGGTTCTTTGAGTGTTAATGGTTCCATATATTACAATTTTATTTAGTAAAGAACTCTTGAAGAACCATCTTTTTAAGAGTGTACTATTAATAGATGTAGCCTTATTGTGTACCCTAAAGATTTACCTAAAGGCCAGTACAAGATACAGTTCAGATAAAAATAACTAAATTACACACACTCACACACACACACACATACACACACACAGAGAGAGAGAGAGAGAGAGTACTGTAACCCAACACTGCACTTGTTTTGTGCACTCTTGACCTTGAAGAGCAAACAGACAAGAACAGATCAATAGAAGTCCTAATCCAGATCTTGTTCAGCTGTTTTAAACACTGTTTACAGTCTGTGTAGCATTCCTATAGTATACCATGTCTCATGCTGCTCTGTATTTTCTGTTTTTGTGTGTATGTGTGTGTGTGTGACTGTGTGTAATTCAGGAGCAGATGGCTATGTTGGACTGCTGTGTGAGTGTAGGCCGTGTGGGAGAATGTGCTCTGGCTGCTTCTGTATTCTCTTATTTACATTACAGCAGGATGCCAACAGCTGTTTTTGCCCCTGTTTTCTGTCAGCCGAGGGGAGGAGCGGGCTATCTGTCTGCAGAGCCCCAAGCCATGTGCTAGCAATCCAATCAATACAGCATCTATATGGAGATGGATGTACTCCACCACCCAATTAAAACATATTGTCTTATGTTATGAACACACATATATAGTCAGCTTATTATTATGTATGGAACACTTGCTTATAATACACAGAGTACCTCTTTAAATAAGGGACATACTTCAGCTTTGTAAACGTAACATTTGCAACACTAGCATGACATTTTGAGGTTGTTCAGGCTTGCATAATTGATGCGTCACACATTAGCACCGATAGCATCTACACCAATCTTGTCTACTGTGCTACTAAAGATAAAACCGCCTCATATCAGACCTTGAAATGGTGAAGGTAAGTTGGAAAAGTGAAAATGAAATATGTGGTGTTAGTCATGTGGGGGAAAGAAGAGGATTTCCAGTCAGACTGGCAACATTAGCTAAGCCCAAGTAGTCAGTTTAGTGGTGTCATAAACAATATGTCACAAATTACAATATTATGTTTTGTAATAGTGTATCAAGTCTTAAAAACACAGTATTGGTTAACAGTTCACATGCAGAGGGTATTTTGTGGTGTGTTTAACCACTTCGCTGCTGGGTTTTGTAATTCAGTCATTAGATGCTTCCACTCCAATGTAGACACATAGCATCAGGGTGCCAATGTTAGCAGTGAATAATGAAAATGTACTCTTTTCACCCAAGGAGTCTTTGTGGGATAGGTGCCTTGCTCAAGAATACTTCACTCATGACCTGACATGGGATTGAACTGACAACCTTTCAATCATAGATTGGACCAGAGCTCTAAACACCAGGCCATGGCTGCCCAAAGTCACAATAAGCACAATATACACTGGTAACCCTACTTATGAGTTTAATCCATGTAGGAGCCGAGCTCGTTAGCTGGTTTGCTCGTTAGCTGGATGCATTTCCCCCATAAGAATACATGTAAAACTGATTAATCTGTGTCAGCCGGCCAATATACAGTATACTTTAATATGCTAAATAATGTGTTTATATGGGTTTTTAAAACATAAACGAGACGACGACGGTGCTCGTGTAGGCTGGTGGCTAAGGAGGACAGGAGGACGGGCGTACGTGTATGGCATGGTTACACTTATCATATGAAAAGTAAAAGTAAAATGTATCTAACTTTCTTGTTCACAACCTTTTGCTACCTTAGCGTCACTTTCACTAGCACTTTCACTTTCGGTCAAAGGTATTGACTGACCTCTTCTTCTACGGTAGCATCTAGGGGATGCTACGACCGCCGCGCCCCTAGCGGTTTGGCATAATTGAACAAATTTATGCTACTCATTACTTGGAATTTTACTCGTTACCTGGAACAAAAATATTCCGAGATCTTGACTCGTTACCTGGAATACTTGTTAGTAGGGATGCTCGTAAGTAGGGGTACCACTGTATTGGCTTGCTTATAGTATTGCAATATGGCAGTATGCTGAATCATAACTCCTGCAGGAGGAGGCATGGTGGTTAGCACATTCGTCTCTCAGCACTGATATCTGAATGTTTCCCCGTGTCTGTGTGAGTTGTCCAAAAACATGGAGGTTAGGTGAATTGGGTACTTTAAATTGTCCATGTGTGTGCCCCCAGTGATGGATTGGTGCCCTGTCTTGGGCTAAGTTGGTATAGTCTGTGATGCCCTGCCCTGCACCCGATGAGGGGGTAGGGAACTAAATCAAGTCCCTGATCAGGATGAAGTGGGTGGGATAATGGATGGTTGGATAACTGTTTTGCCAATATACCACCCTACCCCAGACACAAACAAAACTGAAACAATCATTCAAATCAAGGTATTGTTTAATGAGTTGATACTCATTGTTATGGGGTATGCACTATAATTCAGCTTAATGTAGCCATGTAAAATAACAAAGTATTACTTTTGTCAAATTGTACAAGCTCAGCTGAACCTCTATGACACAAAAGTGGTGTTAAAATGCTTATAATCTTCCTAAGAATCTCCTCTTTGGTCAGAGAAACAGCCTGAAAAGCAGCCCTGCTAACACTATCACTATCTCCTGCACACATAGTGCCTACCTATAAATGTCACTGTGAACTGCATCATAATGCTGATCAGTATCACAATAAATATCCAGCTGAGCAAGAGGGCTGCATACTCTATTGACTCTGCTTATTTTTTCAGACAGGCTCATTAGCCTCCCTGCAAATTAATAGCAGCTGATTGCTCATTCCATTTTCTCAAGGTCACTTTGGTAAATGAAGTGCAGGAGGTACATGATAGGGGATCCATAAGCCTTGAGAAAGAGACTCACTTTGGCCGTCTCAGCTCCACGTTGATCACAGACTGATTGATTTGTTAAACGAAGAGGGCGGATGAGAGGATGAGTACAAGCTTTGTGAGGGGAAAGGCCACCCTGGGCTCATTTAACCTTTCAGAACATAATTAAACAGTCATGAAGTGAGCGTATAACAGACATGCCTTCACTTCCTGCTTCTGTGGTATCCAGCCCTGCTTACTCAGCTTTCAGGGAAGGAGAGGTCACATGACCTCAAAGCTCATCATTGATGGTTCAGTGGTAGAATTCTCACTTACCATGCGGGAGGCCTGGGTGTGGTTCCTTGCTAATGCATGGACAACTTTTAAAACATTAACGTTACATTGTTGCACCATTTCAGACAATCAAACAAAGAGATTGAGTAGAACTGTGTCTCATGTTTTCTGCAAGTCTGTACACTAAGCAAATCTATAAAAAATGTATAGAAGGCACTTCAGCACTTGTTTAAGATGAGTATTCGATACAGATAAAACATTTTTGACGAATATGAGCATTATATAAGTAAAACTCGTCAATATCCAGTTGAGAGTACGCTGTGTCCGACTGGCTGCCGCTCCTCACCAGTGTGTGTGGTTGAGTCTGAGTGTGTAAATGGAGTGTGTTGATTGTAAAGCGTCCATGGGTTTGAGAAAGGCACTGTATAAGTGTAATATTCCTTCATTCATTCAATATTTGTGCTTGGGCTGAAGGAAAATCCTCTTTGGGTAACTGACTGTCTTCATAATCTGTGATTGGCCAGTCACACAGAGCACCCGCCCCTCCCTACACAGACAAGTCTCTGCAGCCACTCTCATACACACACAAACAGTGAGTGACTGATCTCTCTGTGCTTGGCTTGACTCTAGCTCACGTTGTTCTCTTCAGTACTCCTTAGGTTTTCTTCAGCTCGGTTTGTATGATATTTAACGTTACTTGTTGAACTGGTTTTGTAATGTGCGCAGTACATCTGACAAGACAGACCGTAAATGGTTTGTGTCGCACTGGTCACTGCCTCCACTCCAGTCTGTTTTTTTTTTTCTTTCTCTTAGTTTGGCTGGTGGTATAATAAATAGTTTAAATAAATATATGTAAAAAGTTTTATAAACAATACATATAACAACTTCTGATCAATCCATATCAATTTCAGACTTAAAATAATGTACAGATTCAAGCTCCACCCATTTCCAAAACCATGCCCACTTCTGGTTTAGCCGCCACCCACTCCTAGTACATATATGGATACAGATCATTTAGGTGCTTGTGCCACTACCCGATCTGAACAGGAAAGCCGATTTTGACTAGGCTTGAGCAGTACAGGTATAAATCATAATGATCAACAGTCAAAAATAATAAAAAAATAAAATAGATTTTGTACTGTCTTAATGACTAAAAAATATGACCTTCTTCAATCATAAACAATGAACTTTTTCACAAAAATGATCTTTTTTATGTAGTACTGTAAATGAAAATGAAGTAACATCCTCTACAGTGTAAACGTAAAACAAACAAACAAACAACAACAACAACAACAACAACAACAACAACAATAATAATAATAATAATAATAAGCATGGCATTTTTCATTGGCATGTCACATTTTCAATAACATTATATTACAGTTATATATAAAATATATATTAAATTAATAAAATATATGGGGGCACGGTGGCTTAGTGGTTAGCACGTTCGCCTCTCAGCGCTGGGGTCTTGGGTTCGGTTCCCCATCTGAGCGGAGTTTCCATGTTCTCCCCGTGTCTGCGTGGGTTTCCTCCGGGGTCTCCGGTTTCCTCCCACAGTCCAAAAACATGGAGGTCAGGTGAATTGGGTACTCTAAAAATTGTCCGTAGGTGTGTGTGTGTCACCCAGCGATGGACTGGCGCACTGTCCTGGGCTTAGTTGAATAGTGTAATGCCCTGCCCTGCGTCCAGTGAGGGGGTGGGGGACTAACCGCGACCCTAATAAGGATTAAGCGGGTGTGATAATGAATGAATGAATGAATGAATAAAATATATATTAAATTAATAATTTAATATATAAAATTCAGAAAAAAATAGCTGTGTATATTAAAATATGCAGATTTTATCCTCATTATTGTTACATTCAAAATTAAATGAAACAACTGTAGAACCATTTGTGTTGTCACTATAATTATATTAATGATCTACTTTTATCAATTATTTAGATCTGTCACTGTTTCTAATCACATAGAGACCAGTAGGATAATTAAAAGCATACACTGTAATCAGGACAAGTGCAAACTTATCACTGTCAGTTTATCACATATCAAGTGATTTGTGATTTCTTAGCAGGTTTAACTGAGTAGTTTTAGTTAAGTAATTGTTTAAAAATTAAATGAATCTAAGACTGAAATAGTCCTGTTTGGACAAAATGCTCCTTTGTACAATTCTTTCTAGAACCGAGGTCAATGGCAGGCTTTAATATAGCCATCAGTTAAAAACTTATTAGTAATATTTAATAGTAATTTGAACTTTGTTGAACCATTTCTATCATTTATGAATTTTGAGAAAGTTATCCACACTTTTATCTCTTTAGTACTTGACTACTGAATAAGCTCCATGAGGTCTGTATGGAAGTTTGGGAAACTGGAATTTGGCCAGAAGAATGGACGCAATCACTTTTCATCCCACTGCCCAAGA
>BRDA01092372.1:0-13879 GCA_036984385.1 Crenuchus spilurus
CCTCTCTCTGCGAATGAGGTTAAAGCCCAGTACACAAATATAAGTCTGGAGTCCTTCCTTACTCACCCACTGAGTGTGCTGTCAGAGCCTGCAAACAGCTCTGTGATCAGATGGGGTCTGGAGATGTCCCGGCGCAGCACTGCGGGGGCGTTAATTGTATGACTGGTAAGGCAGCCTGAGCAAGATTGCTGAGAGTTGGATAGGAAAGGCTATCCTTGCTGCACTGTCATTTGTCATGCAATCATGACTTTAAACCTCACTGTTATTCTCTGGGAATAGGATTTATAATGCTGTTAAACAGTCCTGCACTCAGTGGAGCTGTATCTTTAAGAACCTTGCAGCTAAGACATGTCAGACATATTTCTCTTATCGTATGTGAGGGTATATATTATTATTATCAATAATTACATCTTTTAATAGAGAGAGAATGGCTCAGTTTGGAGTCCAGCCTGATAAGGACATATTCACAATCAAAAGATTCAGTTAAGCAGTTCATCATTAAAGACATTGATTTATGCTGCTTGTGCCAAATAGGCCTACACATTTGCACATACGTTAAAGGGGCATTTTAACATACGTTAAAGCTTAAGCATTCCAGGCTACAATACTCCTTATAACATCAGTGTGGATAGATGAAGTGCTGCAGGTTAAATATGCAAAATTATGTAAATATATTCAGTTTGTTACATCATGACAACCCTGCATTCAAAGCTGTCTGTTTTTGCAGTTTTGTTTCTTGGTATAGACTGTATAGATTGGGGTATGGTTGTCACAGTACCAGAATTTTGGCTTTGATACGGTACCAGGTGTATCACAATGCCGATACCAAGTGTAGCGTCACAATACACATACCAAGTGCAGCATCACAGTACAGATACCAAGTGCAGCATCACAGTACAGATACCAAGTGTAGCATTACAGTACCCATACTAAGTGCAGCATCACAGTACCCATACCAAGTGCAGCATCACAGTACAGATACCAAGTGCAGCATCACAGTACAGATACCAAGTGCAGCATCTCAGTACAGATACCAAGTGCAGCATCACAGTACCGATACCAAGTGCAGCGTCACAGTACCGATACCAAGTGTAGCGTCACAGTACAGATACCAAGTGCAGCATCACAGTACAGATACCAAGTGCAGGATCACAGTACCGATACCAAGTGCAGCGTCACAGTACCGATACCAAGTGCAGCGTCACAGTACCGATACCAAGTGTAGCGTCACAGTACCGATACCAAGTGTAGCGTCACAGTACCGATACCAAGTGTAGCGTCACAATACTCATACCAAGTGTAGCGTCACAATACTCATACCAAGTGTAGCGTCACAGTACCGATACCAAATGTAGCGTCACAGTACCGATACCAAATGTAGCGTCACAGTCCCGATACCAAGTGTAGCGTCACAGTCCCGATACCAAGTGTAGCGTCACAGTGCAGATACCAAGTGTAGCGTCACAGTGCAGATACCAAGTGTAGCGTCACAGTGCAGATACCAAGTGTAGCGTCACAGTACCGATACCAATTCTATGCCCCTATTTAAAGCCAAACTTAAAACCCACTTGTGTAGAATGGCTTTTAACATCTAAATGCTCTGCAAACTGTGTTTATACAAACTGCACTAACATTACATTTATTTATTGATTGATTGTTTATACATTTTTTGATTATTTGTGTACAGCACTTTGGCTGACTTTGGTTGTTATAAGGTGCTATAAAAATAAATGTTGATTGTTGTTGATTGATTGACCAAGTGTTGTCACAATACCGACACCAAGTGAGGCGTCACAATACCGACACCAAGTGAGGCGTCACAATACCGACACCAAGTGAGGCGTCACAATACCGACACCAAGTGAGGCGTCACAATACCGACACAAATTGATACTCTGGCTATAAATTTAAAACACTCAGCACTGTCTTTAATGCCAAATGTTAATTTGATAGAACGCAGACAGATGTTCAGTTGTTTGTTGTTTACTGTTTAAGTGTTTACAGTTTAAAAAGTGTTACATTGGTGCAGTTTATTTGTATAAGAAGTGATTGAAGTTAGAGTATAGAATTGATTGCTAAATTTGAGCATTGAAATGCTGTGATGCTTTTGACTCTTGACTTTGGTACATTTTAAACAGTGTTTAGCTACTAAAACTTGCGTCTTCCATGATACGAGCCATTTACTTCATAATGGAAGAGAAGAGAGCCTTTCTTGTAGTTGAAGACATTTTATATTGTTAGTGTATTGTTAGCCTATGCTTACCAGGAGGAGCACAGCCTTTTTTCCCAAAAGCTTTCTTTTGTTTCCCATGCATTCATCCGTTTCTTGGAAGGCGGCCTGTGTGAGTTGTTTTTATGTTTGTGCTGTGCTGCAGTGGCTCGACATGTTTACCTGTTGTGTAATCTCTCTCAGTGGCTGTGTCCCGTGCGTTGAGGGTCCGCTGCAGCGGGGTCACACAGTTGAATCCAGCAGCGCCCAATTCATCATGACTGGGTGTGAAACAGGCCTGACCCCTGACCCTCGGCTCTCTGATTGGAGTGAGGCAGAGACGCAGGCTGCTGCACCCCTGCAGCGCCGGACCCTGACACAGGCTGCCGCAGCCCCCGCCGTGAAATCGATACACTATATCTTTCCTCCTGACCCACGCACTGACCCCGATTGCCGCTCTCGCATTGAAGCGCAATTGGTTTGAACAGCAGAGCCTGGGAATAAAACAAGCCAGTACTGACGTGGCAAAGCTCACTGCCGCTCATGTTCCTGAAAGAGCCACTCTCACCTTGGCTTTGGTTATAATTATACATCACATGAAAGGACAAATGCCTTTTATTATTGATCAGTGCAAGTGAGGTCATGCTCCATTCTTGTGCCCTGGGGCCTGTAAATAAGCACTTGTGACAGGCCGTTCTAGCTTTGTCCCCATCCGCCGGCCAGTATGCATGCTGGCAAATGGAGAGTTGTGTGTGTGTACATTGTAGGTTAAATAGAGCACACACTGAGATGCCAGCTGTAGACTTCAAAAGGGCAAAGACAAGTATTCAGAGGTGGATAGTTCTCTTAAACATTTCTGTGTACAAGCTTAGGCTGCAGGTTTATATAATACTTGCCATTTGTCATCTTAGACTTGCATATTATGGGTCAAGTGCTTACTAACAGTAGAACTGGTAGAACAGAGGTAGTCAAAATAGTTGACTTGAATAAATCATACATTGGTTAGTTACTGTACCATAGACTTTACACTCAGATGCTGGTCATATACGCCGAGTGGAAGATGCTAAATTCTTTCATTGATGTTTCATTGATTCTTTCACAGATGTTTTAGAGAAGACTTACCACTGACTTAAACTGGTCACGCTGACCAGGCGTGAACAAAAATCAATCAATTTTGGAATTTTTGGAATCAAAAAATAGAATTTTTACTGCTTAAAACGAATGATTGACCGATGCTGGTTTTTCAGTGGTTGATGCTGATGCTGATACTGATATTTAGAGAACTGGGTGGCCAGTGGCTGATGTGTCTATCATATTGTGTTTTTGTCTGTTTGCTTCTGATAAAAATATAAATATAAAATATAACAAAATAAAATAACTGTTGACATGGTAAAAATTATACTGGTTATCATCCTCTTGAGCCTTGTAACATAGTTTAACTTAAATTGTTCTAGAACAGCCACACTCACAAGATACCCATTATCTTTTTTTTTTTTGTAATTTTTGCAAATTTTCTCCTCTTACCAATGTAGTAGTAGCCAATTAACCCATCCGATCCACTAGGGGTCCCTGTCACTTTGCACTGTCCCTGACTCTAGGAGGGTGAAGACAAGCACAAGCCTCCTCCATTGCGTGTGATGCAGCCTCCACCTCTTTTCAAACTACAGCTGATACACCGTCACTGGGGAGCCAACGCGCTCAGAGGAAAGCGCAGGATTCCCAGCTCCGAATGGACCAATCAGTAGACTCCTGAGTCAGCTGACATTGCAATGTGTGAGTGATAGGGAGAGTGAGAGCGCCATCTACCTTCCCAGAGACAGTATTGCCAATTTTTGCTCTCTTGGGCCTCGGCTGTTGATGGCCGGGATTTGAACTCGCGATCGTCAGGTCAGCGTCTTAGCCTGCTGAGCCACTCGGGGTCTGTAGTCAAATGGTTATTCTATCATCAAAGTTGTATTTTAACACTGTGTTTGACACAAAACATACAGTGGTGACAAGTTTTAAGTATGGGTGCTTAAACTCTGCAGTGGATTTACCGTGATCCTCTGGTCATAGTGTCGGCGTCTTAGTCTGATGTGCCACTCGGGGCCCCCAGATCCCCATTATCGAAAAATGGTATTAATCAGACTGATGAATTGCTCTATCACTACTCTAAACTAAAGCCTAGTTTAATGTCAATCCAGTTGGTTTCTTATTTAAGTTAGAAATGTTCTTAGCTATAATGTATATCAATCTCAAGTTAAGCATTAAGCTCCTATCACTAAAACCTTTTCAGCATTTTGATGTGCCGGGTTGAGTCTGAGAGCTAATAATTAGGATTTTATTCCAAAATATGTTTGTGTTGTCGATGACTATGAATGTAAAATATTTTCCTTTGAATTTAATATCATGCTGTTCCACTTACCATTTTATCTACCCATATAGGTTATTCTCAATTTTTATTCAATTTGTTTCAGATAAATAGCATACAGTATAAAAATGCATACAGTAAGTTTGTTAATGAGTATCGAACATTTGTAGATGCACAATACATAAATGTGAATTATTCCTCAACAAATGTGAGAAAAGAAAAGTCTGAACAAGCCTGAACTATTTTTGACACAATTCAAAAGCAGGTCCTCAAATGTGAGATCACTTTAGTGACGGCGGGCGGCACGGTGGCTTAGTGGTTAGCAGGTTCGCCTCTCAGCGCTGAGGTCTTGGGTTCGAGTCTACGTCTGAGCGGAGTTTCCATGTTCTCCCCGTGTCTGCGTGGGTTTCCTCCGGGGATTCCGGTTTCCTCCTACAGTCCAAAAACATGGAGGTCAGGTGGATTGGCTACTCTAAAAAAATAATAATAATAATTACCCTGGTGTGTATATATGTATGTATGTATGTATGTATGTATGTTTGCCCAGATATGGTTGTCACTCTGTCCTGGGTGATTCCCCCTAGTGCTCGATGCAGTCCTCCAGGTGGACGGTCGCTTCCGGTTGAGAGTACGCTGTGCGCGATTGGCTGCCGCTTCTCACCGGTGTGTGTGTGTGTGGTTGAGTGTGTGTAAATGGAGTGTGTTAATTGTAAAGCATCCTTGGGTATCTAGAAAGGCGCTATATAAGTGTAACGTTCATTCATTCATAGTGTGGATCACTATAGTGACCCACAAATACAACTGGCACCGGAATGGGAAGTAATTAACTTTACCTCTCTAAAGGTGCTCTGTCCTCAAAACCTAAATGTGGCTCAAAACCTCAAAACAAGAGGCTGAAGGGCTAGAAAAGCAGTGAATTAAAATCTGCTCCATCCATGGTCCTTACAGTTTAATTTGCCAATTGAATGTTGTGAGAATCCTTCCATTTCCAAAAGGAGATGGACAAGATAAATAGTTAACAGTCCCCTCTTTGATTGTGTTCACTAGCGATTGAAATCTCACATAAAGAAGAGCTTTCATAGGCCAAGAGGCCGTTAGTTCCACAGAGGCGCAAGCAAAGCTGCTTGGCTTTGATCCTGAAACCACATCCAAGGCCAATAAACTACGTGCTTTGTTACCCTGTCGCAACAACAACGTAAAAAGCCCCTCACACAGCGCCTCCTATCTCCCTCCTCCCTCTTCCGTGAGGATGCTTTGCATTTGTTGTACTTATCACTGAACAGCAGAACCCAAGTTGGGTTTGGTTGCGCATGAAAGTGAAATGTGACTTCGCAGCTTGTCATGTATCAAAATGTTTGCTAGCAATTGTTTAAAAAAAATCATTTTGCTATGAAGTAGCCTGCTTTCAGCAGAGCTGCAGAGAGATGGATTGCTTTCTGGAGTTTTTGACAGGTGTAATTGTTAAGGCGTCATCTGTTCTTGTTTGCACAAAATACATTTTAGCCAACTGTAGGACTTGCCTGCTAATCTTTCTCCCATCATTCCTTTCTTTGCTTGCCACTAGACAAATCCCCTGTTATTTGACCAGATGGTGGAAAATCCATTCTCATGATAAGTTGCTTCTAGTTTGCATTTAGATTACCTGCAAAAATGGAACAATTTACTACCCTGCCTCTAACCATAACTTGCTTTTTTCTTAGTATAGATTTGACTGACTTGTTACAAATTATATAAATCTTGATGAGTGTGTTAAAATGTGAGGCAAGGCCAGCAGGGAGGAGAAACAGAGAGAGTCATAATGGGAGATAATGCTGCAGAAGCACCTTACAGCAAACAGCAGCTCTGTGTGTTTCTGATTCTTCATTACACCATGGAGCACCTCTCAACCGGGCCTGCATGTCTGAGTTTCGGCGTTATTGTCTGGCTTTTTAAGCAAATAAAGTTGTGCTTGTGCTCGTCAATCCCCAGTTTACAAGAGTATGAGATTTTTAAGCATACCAAATGTGTATTATTTTCTTTTTGATGCTGATGAGCTTATCCTACACTCTATTGACAAAGTCCACCTTCTCATTCAGTGTTTATTTCAAAATAAAGGCTATTAAAAAAGAGTTTATCCTGCTTTGAATGGGGTAAACTGTTTCTACAGTCCAGGGAAGACTTTCTACTAGATTTTGAAGCATTGCTTTGAGGTTTTGTTTGCATTTACTGACAAGACCCCAACTCGTAATACTGGATGGAGTACCATCATTCCAGAGAGCATGCTCCACAGCTCAATGTTGAGTGCATTTGTACCCATTTAGCCCATGCCTGGCGTTTGAGATGGTGCCACACGGCAAAAAACAATTTTTAAGAAAGTTTTTAAAAATCCTTGCTTATGGACATTTTTTCTTATTTTTTGTCTACAAAGAAAAAAAAATATTCTTAACAAGCAAATAACAAGAAGATGAAGCTAATTCTAATAACATATGCCTAACTTTTTCTTAATAAGATATTTCAGCTCATCTTGAGCTTTATTTACCAGTTACAGGGTATAACTATGATTTAGAAATAAATAAAATAGAAATAAAATGTTTATTTTAAAAAAAAAATTTTAAATTGTAAATTTTTTCACCAAATCTTATCAAAAAGTAAAATGAGCATATATTAAGGCAATAAATCATATTTGTTTTCTCTGCCAAGATTTTTTTTGTCTTAAAAAGCACTGCAAGTGTAAGATAATTTTGCTTATTTTAAGAAATCTTACTAAGCAAAATTTGCTTACCCCATTGGCAGATTTTTTTTGCTTAATATATAATTTATATAATATTTATAAAAAAGGATTTATCTCTAGTTTTATTTTATTTTTTCTAGTTTTTGTGAGGTGCTTTTTTTTGCAGTGCAGTAGGTTCATGTTTACCTGCTCCAATAGACTATTTTATTGGCAATACTTTTTGAAGGGGTGTCCACAAACATTTGGACATATTGTGTATATCCAATAGCAACTTTGTTGTGCTGTGTTCTTAATGTTTGTGTATGTCAGTATAAGACGATTTTATGTGAAGTAACTAGTCAATCTATACTAGTTTATTCATTTCCTTGTCCATACAGGAATGATCAAAATATTGTAATGTTAAAAAATGTAAAAATAGAGTTTGTAGGCTTTGATATGAGCATGCAAGTCCATAAAATGTTCAGTCAAGGAAAGTGATGACAGGAAGTTTAGATGTGCACTACCAGCTAAATAAGTGAAGTAAATCACCATTTGCAAATGAAGAACAGTGTCTGAATCACACAGCAGGTAAACATGCTTTTAGGTATGCCAGCAATGTAAGAGTGCCTGGCCCAGCTGCACTGCCTGCAGATACCCATGGAAGGTGTATTATGGATAAATTATCTGTCACCTTTCTCAGTCTTCCCGTACTGTGATGAGGACTAATTTGCATAATCCTTTTAAGGAGTCAAATTATACTGTCATGTAGCAGATTTAACATGCTAGCCAGGATTCCATTGCTCTGCCGCTAATTAGCATGTACATTGCGGCGCATTTAAATTTACTGCTCGGTTCCCTGCCACAGACAGTTGAATACATCTGTCCATTTCCTGGCCCAAAGTACAATTTGGCTGTCATAATGAGTGGCTATTTTCAAATTCCTTGAGTTTTATTCACTTAAGTCATCTTAGATCAGTCAGAACGGGAGCAGGGAATTGAAAGAATGATGAGAGGTGATTGAGTGTTGAAAGAAGGATACATTGTGAGCACTCTTTTTATCTTCTCATAACAATTCTGAAATGTCAGTGGTTAAGCCTTCCTCTGTCAGTGGATCTATCTCTGCCAGCTTAATGTGCTGCCTTTGTAATACAACTGTGGCATATTTAACAAATGGAATTTTCATCATATAATGAAGATGTGTGTTATATCAGGGTGGCACGCTGGCTTAGTGGTTAGCACGTTCGCCTCTCAGCGCTAAGGTCTTGGGTTCGAGTCCACATCTGAGTGTAATTTCCATGTTCTCCCCGTGTCTGCGTGGGTTTCCTCCGGGGACTCCGGTTTCCTCCCACAGTCTAAAAACATGGAGATCAGGTGGATTGGGTACTCTAAATTATCCGTATGTCTGTTTGTGCGCGTGTGTGCACCCAGCGATGGACTGGTACCCTGTCCTGGGCTTAGTTGAATACTGTAATGCCCTGCCCTGCGCCCAGTGAGGGGCTAGAGGACTAACCGTGACCCTAATAAGGATTAAGTGGGCATGATAATGGATGGATGGATAGATGTTTTAGAAGTGTACACTCACTGACCACTTCATTATGTTACCATGTAGCTACACTTGCACATTTTATCAGCTCCACTGACTATAGAGGTGCATACGTTTTTAGCTTCCTTTCACCCTGTTCTTCAATGATCAGGACCCACAGAGCTGGCATTATTTGGGTGTAGGAACATTCTCAGCACTGCAGTGTCACTGATGTGGTGATGGTGTGCTTAGAGTGTGTTGTGCTTGTACCAGTGGATCAGACATAACAGCTGCTGGAGATTTTAAACAATGTTAGCTCACTTTTCACTCTTTTAGATACTCGTATCTTGTTGGTTCACCTCGTAGATGTGAAGTCAGAGACAGTAGCTCATCTGTCGCGGCACAGTTTCTGTTAGTCATCTTCTAGCCCTTCATTGGTGGTCATGGGATGCTGTTGGCTGGATGGTGCACTGTTGTTACACCAGCAGTGACACTGAGGTGTTTAAAACAGTGTATATGTTTTCCCTTTAGGCATTGCTTTCATGGAAAAGTTACCCGCTGATGCGGTGTCTTCTCTTCTTTCTTGCATCAGTAGAGTGCAGGAGGCCCAGCAGATTGAGGTAGCACACTGGACAGGACAGTGTCCACCTCATTCCTCTTGGCTATGACTGTGTCACCTGATAACGGGGTGCTGTTGGTACCCATCAACACTCTTGTTTTCCCTCCAAACCCTCCAAACTAACAGGAAATTAAAGTCGCACCCAGCGCCAGGCACTTGGACTTTTCATTTCAAAACAACATTTTTATTGATATCTCTAATGAAAATCAGAGGGGTCAGCGTGATAAAGCTCTGGCGAGAGACCTCTCCAGGCAAACATGTTCTAATCATCTGATTTCAAAGTTTGGGGAGGTTTGTGGTTGATTCAGTATTTGCTCAACATAAGTGGCGTGGCGTGACTGGAGATCGCGATCTTCAATCAAGGGCAAATTGGCAGTTCGGCCGAACGTGCAGATTGGAGGACGGACAGGGCGAAATTTTAATACTTTCAGACTAATTGCGATTTGAATCACATTACTTTAATTCGAGCACGATGTGATGAAAGAGAAGGCGCGGGCCGGAGAGCGGCCGTCATTAACCGCTCATCCGCTGCTCTTTTTCCTAGCCTACTCTTCTCCTGTCGCCCTCCATCTTCCCTCCATCCTCTCAGATTCATTTCCTCAGTGTTTTACTGTGACATTCAGCGAAGGTCATGGACGCTCTCTCTCTCTCTCTCTCTCTCTCTCACTCTCCCATACTGCCTGGTGTTCTGCAGGGCCTTCAGCCAAGCCAGCCCTCACTGCATGATCCAGACTGCATGTTTTGTACACCGTCCAAGCAAGAACAGCACTGCTGACAAATGCTGTAATGATTCTGGCCCTGGCATCAGTCTCGCCACCTGAGTGAGGGGCTCTGCACCCATTTGTTCTCAAACGCTCACTCTCTCAGTGCATCTTTTTTTTTTTTTTACACTGTTGGCTTCAGTGCAATCTCTACATTTTTGTAACGATAGTGTGCATACCAGCCACGAAGGCTATAATCTCTGAGTCTGTGGTGGAATGTTTCCTCTTTAAAGCAATGAGACAAAGAATATGAACTGGAGTTTTATTGATGGAAGGTTTTTCATATAACTTGTAAAAAATGTGACTGACTGAGTCATACGGTGCCTGTATTTAGAGAGGCACTCAAGCCCAGGTGTACAAATCTGCATGACATGACAGATGCGACACTCAATGACAATAACAACATGGTGCGCATGATTAACAAGCTGCCATGATATTGCGTTACCATGATGTAGCTCTGACTTCAAGAATATTTGCTCTAGAATACTTCTGTTCAACTGTTTAACGTCCGTACAAAACAGCTAATGTTGCATAGTTGTACTAGACTCAAAATAATGTGTCTTATTAGAAATCACTTCATTTTCTATACAAAAATTTTCCATATGTAGATGATCAGGCGGATACATCTGCTGACAAATAATCAGTGTTAAGATTAATAGCCCAGCAGTCTTTAGTCTTTCAAAGAACACAATTCCAGCATTGTATTGTATGCCATCACTGTTTTGTAGTGTTCATTATTATTAAAAAATTCAGCGTGAAGTAAGATAAATATGAAATAGTTGACACCTGCTTTACTGTGAACAGTAACAGATGCAGTGATCTTTGCTCAGAACCGAGATGACCTTCTTTTCCATTCCCACTGTGGTTTGTGACCTCCTGGTGATTGTTCCACCCAGAGGAGGACCCCGTCTGGCAGAAATGCCATCACCACCACACACCCCCCCTCCCAGCTGAAGAGCCACAGTTAGCTTAGCACTTTCCCCATCTACCGCACGCCTGGCCTGCCTCTCTCTGTCTGAGCACCAGAGCTAGCCAAAGCCAGCAAATCATTACATAGGGAGCCCTGCCAAAGTTTTAAATACCAGAAAATAACACCATTTACCACATGCAGGGCAATTATTTCTGTGAAAAATTACCCAGGGGTTTTTATTTGTGATAAACCCCCTCCTCCTCTTCTTAACAGAGAAAGACGATGCGCAGCCGGCTCTTTCAGGTCCACACGAAACCCCTCATTAATATTTATGGCCTGCTTTGCAAAGAAACAGTGATAAGCTCTGGTTGAATATTAAGTTTGACTTTATTTAAAAACGCATTAAAAATATTCACTAAATTAAAGAAAGAAAGAGGGGGAAACCTTTAAAGAAAGGTAAAGAGAAGCAGAGGCCTCTTTGTGAAGGGGTTAAATAGTTCATTTTTGAGTAAGCACGGGAGGAGGCCGAGCACTGGAGAAATAGACGGTTCTCAGTGATTTAGCGGCCGCGCGGGCCTTTTGAAAGGCTATGGAAATGTATAGGCCTCTAGTGGCTGGGTGGCCTTCCTGTCACATCTAGACTAAGTCGACTCCTCTCTGTTCAGGTATGGCAGGCGAGCCTTGAGTTGTCTGAGTGCAGGCTGACAGAGCTGGCTCTGTTTGGCCCATAAATATGAATTAGTGTCTTCATATATATAGTGTCTCTGTGTGGAGGAACGGCGAGCTGTAATGGCCTGCAGAGTAAGATATCTGCCTCATGTCTGGAAGATCAAGACTGCTCCTTGCGGAATACGATAATTTAACTCAAGTTATGACATTGTTACTGTATGTGGAACATTAATGTAATTTATGGCACATGACTCACGTTCTCCTTTAATTAAAGTCACAGCCAGCTTATAGAATGTGACTGTAACATGCAGATGTACGCTGAGACTTAGAGAGCGGTGTGTACAGTTGGGGTTGTATTGCTACGGATGAATTCCTGCCGCATCCATGTGCTATTATTTTCATGAGCAAGATGGGCAACATCAGAAGAATGCTTATCATGACCCCTTGAGTCTTATTCAAGCTTCCAGTTATGGTGGTAAGCGTTTAAGCTTATTTGATTATTGCACCCCAGCTTGTTTGATGTGCTGTGTTTTGACCCTCACAGGCCTGGGCTGGCTCTTACAAAACAGGATGAGGAAGTGGGGCAGGACTAAACCTTCGGCAAAGAGGAGGGACGGATAAACGCAGGGTCTTGTAGTCAGGGTTGTATTTTTGCCAGAATTTTTTTCCTCCCTTCTCTACAAGCGACCTCATCAGGGCGTGCAAATCCCATCCCGATATTCCACGCCTGCTCTCTTAATAGAGAGGGAGAGAAAGAGGAAGAGACGTAGAGGGAATATGGGAAAAGGAAAATGTGAGTGAGAGTAGTAAACTGTACATAAGGTTGTGTTTACTCTTCACACCAAAGGTCTGCTCCTTCCATCCGCACTAGGATACGAGTGTGAGCACCGTAGGTTGTGAAGCATGAGCAGTGATACTCTTATCATTGTTGGTTAATGGGTGGGTAGATAGTGTGCTGGTTATTGTAGGCTGGGTCTGGCGGTGGAGGATTGGGAAGTTCCCTACTGTGAGAGGAGGATAAAGGGGGATTCTCACTGTCTCTATCCCTTAGAGAAGCTTTGCCCTGCTGCTGGCTCTTCCCCTTTTCTTCCACCACTCAGATTAACTGCCATTATAAAACCACGCCATGCAGAGCATTTTATACGACTCAGACGGCAAAATGCCACAGCGGTACAGCTCCACTCTGCAGGCGTTGCGTATAGTGGAGGTTTCTCCTCACGCCACAGTGCTAGAGGCTTGAAATAATACATGCCTTTAATATGGATGTAAATATAAATGACCTCAGTTCTCATTGGCTACTGTGTACTGTCCAACTCAAGAAACACTCCTTATAACATCAGCTCAAAACTGCAACACCATCCTCGCTGGACATAAAGCGTTGTTTTTTGTTTTTGTGAAATCACAGCAGTCTATTTTTGCCTCTTCATTTCAATTTTTGAATCACACAGTCTGGGTAGTAAATGATATGTTTTTTCTGCTCTTGTAAAGTCACCGTTTCTGAGAGGTTTTGTTAGAAAAGTGACAAACGAGCGTACACCGGATACGATTCCTCTAAAAGTAGATGCTCTGCATGTCTGTTTGTTTTTTAAAGGGATGTTTCTTCATATTACTGGAAGCGTTTGACAAAAGCAATTCTCCTACACGCTGAGAGTCTTTCAGTGTGCGTTGCTGTGTGTGATGTGAGATAATGGCAGTGTGTGGAGGTGTGAGTGATGTAGGGCTGTAGTGTGAGTTTTGAGGGTTAATGGTCAGGGCTGTGATCAGTGCAGTCTCTCAGGGCTGACTGTCAAAGCCTGCCAGCCCACCTCATCACTGTGTCAACACTCAGAGACACAGGCTGGAACCTTCTCCTCCTCTCTGCAAGCAGCCGTAGACCTGCCATTACACAGCGCACACACACACACACACACACACACACACCTACACCTACACACACACACACACACACACACACACACACACACACTTAGCTTCTGTTGAAATATCATATGTCAGGTTAATAATTTACAAACCGGATTCCAAAAAAGTTGGGACACTAAACAAATTGTGAATAATTACTGAATGCAATGATGTGGAGATGGCAAATGTCAATATTTTATTTGTAATAGAACATAGATGACAGATCAAAAGTTTAATCTGAGTAAATGTAA
>BRDA01092386.1:5068-15350 GCA_036984385.1 Crenuchus spilurus
ATTTTTTATTGCAGAAGAATAATCTCTCTGAAAAAGTTTAGTAAAAAGCAACCTTACTCAAGTGAAAAAAAAAAAAATCCTGACTAAGTAATAATTATTTCCCATAAAATGACCTGTTCCACAATTATTGGCACCCTTAACAATTTCTTGGAAATAAATGTATTTGAACCATTTTTGTCATTTCAACTGTAGTTTATAAAGTGGATCAAAGTATCTAGGAACCTTTAATTAGTAATTCATAATTTCCTGTTTCCCTGGGGTATAAATATGGCAACACACAAAGGCCTATTTCTTTTTCTCACTCTTAAACATGGGAAAGACAAGAGAACACACTATTCAAATAAAGCAGATATATGTCGACCTTCATAAATCAGGCAATGGCTACAAGAAAATAGCCACTCACCTGCAGATGATCTATTATCTACATTTAGAGCAATCATCAAAATGTTCAAAACATCTGGAACTATGACAGACAAGCCTGGAAGAGGACGCAAGTGTATCTTGCCACCACACACAGTGAGGAGGATGGTAAGAGAAGTAAAAAGTTCTCCAAAGCTCACTGTAAGAGAATTGAATCAAATGGTAGCATCTTGGGGTTACAGGGTCTCCCAAACAACCATCAGGCACTATCTACATGCCAACAAGCTGTTTGGGAGGCATGCACGGAGATAGCCTTTTCTGAGTTATACTCATAAGTGTAAACGGGTGTAGTTTGCCAAGCGCTACTGGGATTTCAACTGGGACTGTGTGCTTTGGTCAGATGAGACCAAAATAGAGCTTTTTGGCAACAGACACAGTAAGCATAATGCCAAGGATGAGTATGCAGAAAAACACCTCATGCCCACTGTTAAGTATGAGGGAGGATCAGTGATGCTGTGGGTCTGTTTCTACTCCAAAGGACCTGGGAACCTTGTAAGGATATACAGGACCATGAACTCTTTGAAATATCAGGACATTTTGAATCAGAATCTGGTGGTCTCTGCCTGAAAGCTGAAGATGGGTCATCACTGGGTCTTTCAGCAAGATAATGACACTAAACATGTGGCCAAATCTACTCAAAATGGTTCACAAGGCACAAAATCAAGCTCCTCTCATGGCCATCTCAGTCCCCAGACCTCAATCAAATATAAAACCGGTGGGGAGAGCTGAAGAGAAGAGTGCATAGGAGAAGACCCAGGACTCTGGATGATTTAGAGAGGTTGTGCAAAGAGGAATGGTCGAAGTTGCCTCTTTCTGTATTCTCCCATCTTGTGAAGAGTTATAGGAGAATATTAAGTGCTGTCTTGTTGGCAAAAGGAGGTTGTACAAAGTGCTAAAACCAGGGGTGCCAATAATTGTGGCACACATGATTTCATTCAAAAGATTTATTTCTTAATGTGTGATTTTTTTTCCGACCAAATAAAGGCACTTGGATTTTTCTCTTTTTTTGCATTGTTGTCCTATATTATTTTTCTTTAAAAAGCATTTATTAGAAACCAAAGAACACTTCTTAACCAGGGGTGCTAATACTTTTGGAGGGTGCTGTATGCCTATAAAGCAGGAGAAAACTTTAAGAAGATTGCAAAGTGTTTTGAGGTATATATTTACCCAGTTTGTAATGTAATAAAAAAAATTGCACTTAACAGGAACTGGGTGGGTCAAGTTGAGCTATGGAAGACAAAGAAAACCTCACACATCAAGGCCACAGTGAACTACTTCAACAGGTACAAGCTGAGGGTGTTGCAATGGTGCTCTCAGACCCAAACAGCATTGAAAATCTGTGGAGAGACCTCAGAAGCTGCAGCATGCAAGACAGTCCAAGTGTCAGGATTAGTACACAAAACAGGAGGTCAGACACTTGCGGATAAAAGTAGAAGAGGATTGTTTTACTGGTAGGATGGAAACACAGTATAAACAACACTGTAATCTCAATACAGGCTTAAGATGACAAAAGAGCTGTACAGGAGCGAGGCAAACAAAACAGAGGGACAAGGCAAAACGTAGTCAAAGACAAGGGCAGTAAATATCCAAAACCAGAGAGCAGACGTTTAGACAAGGCATACAAAATCAAAGGACAAGGCTGAAGGCAAAAGGTCGAGAACGAAGGCAAGAGATCATAAATACCAGACAATAACGATGTAGATGATAGTAACGCTCGGTAAGGCACTGGAAAGTGGCAATACTTTGTGTTGAATGTGAGTTCTAGCGAGGTTTATAAAGGGTCTGTGAAATGAGTGTCAGCTGTGATCACTCAGTATTCCGGTGAACTTGATTTTTTGACTGTGTGTTGATGTGTTGGGTGGGCGTGTCCTTCTCCAGAGGGAGTCTGGGAGTTGGAGTTCGCAGGTTCATCGGTGGAGGTGGAATTCCTGACATTACTCCCCCTCCAGGCCCCCGACAAAGACCGGGAAGAACGAACACGACGCTGGGTGTTGGTACAGAGGGAGTGGCTTCTAGGACGGCCTCTGGGACGTGGGCCAGGGCGCTCGGGATGGGTTCGATGAAAGTCCGCAATCATAGATGGATCCAGGATGTCTGATGCGGGAACCCAGCATTGTTCCTCCGGGCCGTAGTTCTCCCAATCTACCAGGTATTGGAGAGTGCCCCTGATGCGACGTGAGTCCAGAAAGGCACGAACTGGGTAGATAGGGGCTTCAGCTTCACCGGTAGTTGTAGGTGTAGGTGTTCTGTGACCGGGATCATTGTCTCCCAAAGGACCAGAAATTTTCTAAGAATTAAAAAAGGACCAATATATTTAGACTGTAGTTTGTTACGTCCCTTTAAGTCTCTGGTTGACAGCCATACTCGATCGCCCGGGTAGTATGAGGGTGTCTCTCCTCGGTGACGATCCGCGAAGGCTTTGTTCTTTCTGAGGACCTCCTCGATCCGTCTATGGGTGGCCTCCCAAATCCCTTCACTCTTCCGCATCCACTGATCGACAGCAGGTACCTCCCCTCCGACCGCTGTCCATGGTGCTAAAGTAGGTTGGAAGCCCAGGACACATTGGAACGGTGTGATGCCTGTAGCGCTGGAGACCAATGAATTCTGGGCCATCTCGGCCCAAATCAGATAACGGGACCAGTCATTAGGGTTTTCATGGCAGTACAAACGGAGAAATTTAGCGAGTTCCTGGTTGGTGCGTTCGCATTGTCCGTTAGATTGTGGATGGTAACCAGAAGTTAAACTGATATTAGATCCTAAATGTTCAAAGAAGGCTTTCCACACATGTGAGGTGAATTGGGGGCCGCAGTCTGAGAGCACATCATCGGGAATACTGAAATTTCTAAAAACCTGTTGGAATAATGCTTCAGCAGTCTGAAAAGCTGTGGGGATGGTCGGGAAGGGCACAAATTTTACAGCTCTAGAGAACCGGTCGACTACAGTCATTATGGTGGTAAATCCTTCAGAGGGTGGTAAGTCAGTAACAAAGTCTAGAGCGATGTGAGACCAAGGTCGCTGGGGAATTAGGAGAGGCATAAGCTTTCCAGCGGGTAACGTCTTAGGAATTTTACATTTGGCACATACCGAACATGATGATACAAATTTATGTACATCGCTCCGAATAGATTCCCACCAATATCGGATGGTTAGGATTTCTTGTGTCTTGCGTTCTCAAGGGTGACCAGACGAGAGAGAGGAATGAGCCCACGTGATTAAATGTTCACGGAATGGTGTCGGGACATAAGTCTTATTTTGGGGACATTGATCTGGGATGGTGATATCTTGAAGCGCATTTCAGTGTCAATCTCCCAAGTGATGGCTGCTATAAAGACCTGGGGGTCCAGAATACTTTCGGGAGTAGGGTCTTTTAAGCCCTCTGGAGGTGAGAACATACGGGATAAGGCGTCTGCTTTAATATTCTGTGACCCTGGGCGATATGTAACCCTGAAATTAAAACGTGTGAAAAATAATGCCCACCGTGCCTGTCTGGGGTTTAAACGCTTAGCGGTCTTAAGGTATTCAAAATTTCTGTGGTCGGTGATAACTTGTACCGTATGTTGGGCTCCTTCGAGCCAATGTCTCCATTCTTCGAGGGCTAGTTTTATGGCGAGGAGTTCTGCAGAGATCATTTTGTGAGAAAAATATGCAATGGGATGAAGTTTGGGGGGTTGGCCTGACCTCTGTGATAAAACCGCTCCAGTTCCCACCTGAGAAGCATCCACTTCTACTATGAATGGTAGATGAGGGTTAGGTTGACTAAGGACTGGGGCTGATGAAAAGATAGCTTTGAGATTGTTGAATGCGAAGGTGGCAGCTGAATTCCACTGAAATTCTTTAGCCGGAATTTTGGTGAGTGACGTCAAAGGAGCAGCGACTGTACTGTAATTGCGAATGAATCTTCTATAAAAGTTAGCGAATCCTAAGAATTGTTGTAGCTCCTTTAAGGTTCTGGGTCTGGGCCAATTAAGCACTGCCTCAACCTTCTTATCATCCATGGCAATACCACCAGCACTTATTATAAAGCCTAAATAAGACACCGTCTCAACATGGAATTGACACTTCTCTGCTTTGATAAATAGCCGGTTCTGAAGTAGGCGTGAGAGTACTGATCAAACATGTTGGATGTGTTCATTGAGATTTTTAGAGAAGACCAGAATATCGTCAAGGTAAGATAGGCATATAACCCCTAGCATGTCCTTGAGGACGTCATTAATGAAGGACTGGAATACGGACGGACTAATGCTGAGCCCGAAAGGCATAACGCAGTATTCATAGTGCCCCTTAGTGGTGATAAATGCCGTCTTCCACTCGTCTCCAGCACGGATCCTAATTAAATTATACGCGCTGCGTAAATCTAATTTGGTGAAGATGGTGGCTTCTCTGAGTCGTTCTAAAGATGAAGGTATGAGTGGAAGGGGGTAAGCATACTTCTTACATATTGAATTCAGAGCTCTATAATCTATACATGGACGTAAATCTCCATCCTTCTTTTTAACAAAGAAAAAGCCTGCAGCCATAGGAGAAGTGGACGGTCGGATGAATTTTTGGTCTAAAGCCTCCTGAATATAGGTGTTCATAGCCTTGTCCTCTTCTTGGGTAGGCTCTGGCTTTGGGATAAGTCTGATTATCTAATAACTCTATGGCACAGTCATAGGGTCGATGAGGAGGTAAGGTGGTCGCTTTCTTTTTACTAAACACTTCTTTAAGGTCATGATATTCAAGAGGTATGTGTACTGCGGCTTCAGACGAAGGACTTTCGATAGAGGTTGATAAGATGTGTAGCGTAGACATGGGAAGACAATTTCTTCGGCAATAGGCTGAAAATTTTACATTGTCCTTTCTCTCCCAGTCAATAACAGGGTTATGTAATTCCAACCATGGAAGGCCCAATATCATGGGATATGCACATTGTTCTAGGATTAAAAAGGATATCATCTCAAAATGTAGAGCGCTTATTTGAATTCGGAGAGGAGCGGTGCGATGTGTGATCCTTCCTATAGCCAGAGGCGCACCATCCAGCGCGCTGATTTGGAAAGGACGATGTAGTAGTTCTCTCTTAATTTGATGATGATGGACCAGGCTGGTGTGTATAAAATTTCCTTCGGCTCCGGAATCCATCAGCGCTGAAACCACAAAAGTATCATTAGAGCAGTAAACCGTGCTTTGAATGCGATACGACTTAGACTGTAGACTAAAAGTAGGAATTCTCACCACATTAGCACACGGTGAATGTGCCGTGCGCTTTCCCTCTGGTGTAGCCGAGATGTTGTGAGGGCGCAGTCTGCAATCTCTCACTAGATGATTTGGAGAGGCGCAATAGAGGCATAATCCGTCATATCTCCGTCGAGTCTTCTCTTTGGCAGAGAGGTGAGAGGAGTCGCACTGCATAGGTTCCACAACATCTGAACCAGAGGGCTTGGTGGTGGGATTCCTTAAGTGGAGGCGAGGGCGCGGTTTACGGTCTGTGAGAAGATGATCTATACGAATAGCCATCTTGATAAGTTGTTCGAGGGTTAGATCATCATCTCTGCAGGCAAGTTCCGTTAAAATATCATCATTTAGACCCAAGCGAAACATAACTAGGAGTGCCTTTTCATCCCAGCCGCTTGCCGTGGCCAAAGTACGAAACTCAATGGAGTAGTCTACTACCGAGCGGCGACCTTGTTTGAGTTTAGGTAATAACTCTCCACTGGTTTTATCCTGACGTGGATGGGCAAAAACTGTTTTAAACTCAGTAACAAACTCAGAATAGGATAATTGAGAACTGCGCGGCCAAACGGTGGTGGCCCATTCTAGCGCCTTGCCACTTAATAGTGAGGTGACAACCCCAATTTTAGCTACCTCCGATTGTGGGGGTAAATGGGATAAAAAAATGTCACACTGCATGAGAAACCCAGCGCATTTCTCAGGTGAGCCATCAAAACGCTCTGGTTGTACAGCTCTAAAGGACGACTGATGTGGTATGGCATCTGTGGGTGCCCCTTGAACTTGAGGAGGAATATTCGGGGCAGTGGTGGGTCTTAGAGCAGTCTCTGTGAGCTTTTGTAGGTTGGAACACAGCATGACACCAAGACTCTCAAAAAGCCTTTTTGCAAAGATGAAAAGATGAAAATCTTACAAACAGAAAGTGACAGTTAGCTTCTACTAAAAACATTTATGAGCTATGACCCTTGCCAGAATAAGTAATGACCATACAGTGTCCAAACTTTTGCTTCTGAACTCTTTTCGTCTTTCCCTTTCCTTTTTTGAAAAGATGGAAATTAAAATGTAATCACTCGTTATTAAAGAAATGTCTCCCTTTAGCCACTTAGCTATACACAGTAGCAGACTTTTTCACCAGAGATGATCAAACATTTATATGTCACTGTATGGTGATGATTACATTTTTAATTTTTAATATGTCTGAAGTTCAGAACAAGTACATTTTTGTTCTCCAATATATAAACAATATAAACACACACTTAAAGGTACAACATTTACATTCATATTTATTCATATTTATGACATTTGGCAGATGTCAGGGATAATAAAGTAAACAAGACTGGGACGGATTAAATAACAAAAACTACACATCTGTCCTGAAAGCATATGAGTTGAATGACATTTTTCCAAACCTTCTGTAGGAATAACAGACAAAATGTTAAATCTTTTCCATGCTCTGTTCCTTAACACTGATATATTAGCCCAGTAAGGAAGATCCAAGAGAGCAAGAAATACGGATCAAAAAACGTTTTCTACTTTCTAAATCATTAAGCTGAGCCAAGTCAAGGTTCACTACATCCATCACAAAATACTCAGTAACCATATTCACAAGGAGATGTTATAGCATACATTAAGCATTTCCTGGAATCACACTTCAATCCAACTCCAAAAAAAAAAAAAAAAAAAAAAAAAATTATACTCAATTAGAGACGGTAATAAATTGGCTGTGGTCATCCTTGGATTGTAGACAATATCAGATCAGACAATGTCAGATCTTGTCTATGTATGATTGTGGTCATTTGTTTTATGGCACACCTTTACTTTTTTGTCTTTTCTCTGTAGTGTTTTGTATTATTATTATTTTATTATATTATTATATTATATTATTATTTATTATTGTGATCCAATAACCAAGTCAGAACATTGCTGAGGATCTACAGTGGCGCTTGAAAGTTTGTAAACCCTTTAGAATTTACTATATTTTTACATAAATATCTAAAACGTCATCTGATTTTCACACAAGTCCTGACATTTTCCTTTAGAATTCTCTGACATAATTCAGAATTCATTGTTCCATCAATGATGGCAAGCTGTCCTGGCCCAGATGCAGCAAAACAGGCTCTGTCATCATGTGTCTCACGTTCACGCCCCCCTGTCATGTCCTGTTATTGCGTCCACCTGTTCCTCGTGTATTTCTATATCTAGGTCTCTATAAGTAGTCCCTGATTGTGTCTGTCTTTGTCGCTCATTAAATAAATGTGAATGTCAGTGAATTTCTAAGCCACGTGAATGTATCTGTGTCCGTGTATCTACCGTTAATAAAGTTGGCACATTTGGCACTACATTGTGACACCATGATACTTCCACCACTATGTTTCACAGATTCCAAAAAAAGATCTGGAATTCTGATTTGCCTAACCACAAAATATGTTGTCACTGTGTAATGGTCCCAGATGCCATAGAGCCCAGAGAATTCTTCAGGACAGGGTATTAATAATCATCCATCCATCCATCATCTTCCTCTTATCCGTGTCCAGGTTGCAGGGATAACAACCCAAGCAAAGAAGACAAGACGTCCTCTCTCCAGTCACCTCTTCCAGCTCATATGGGAGGATTCCAAGGTGTTCCAAGGCCAGCTGAGAGATATAATCTCTCCTAGGTCTTCCCCAAGGTCTCCTCCCAACTGGACATGCCTGGAACACCTCACCCGGCAGGCACCCAGGAGGCATCCATACCAGGTGCCCGAACATACATACATACATACACATTACACTTATATAGCGCCTTTCTAGACACCCAAGGACGCTTTACAATCAACACACTTCATACACACTCTGGTGAGAAGCGGCAGCCAGTCGCGCACAGCGTACTCTCAACCGGAAGCGACCGTCCACCTGGAGGACTGCATCGAGCACTAGGGGATCACCCAGAACAGAGTGCCAACCATATCTGGGCATACATACATACATTCATTCATACACACCAGGGTAATTTTAGAGTATCCAATCCACCTGATCTCCATGTTTTTGGACTGTGGGAGGAAACCGGAGTCCCCAGAGGAAACCCACGCGGACACGGGGAGAACATGGAAACTCCGCTCAGATGCGGACTCGAACCCAAGACCTCAGCGCTGAGAGGCGAACGTGCTAACCACTAAGCCACCGTGCCGCCCACATAAGTTGAGCCACCTCAACTGGCTCCTCTACTCCGAGCCCTTCCCGGATGTCCGAACTCTTCACCCTATCTCATATTATAAATAATTAAGCTTGCATCAATACCATTTTTTTGCCAGCCGAGTATGAGTACAAGTAATGCAACATGCATTCTCAGCAGTTTAGGCTGCATTCAATTAAACTGACTATAATGATTTTTTAAGATATATTGCTCATGCTGAAGAATGAAATGTAATTTGTGGTATGGTACTATAGAACCAAGTACCATAAGTAATGAGTATATTTGAATATTTGGGCCAAGAAACAGAAATAATTTCTTCGCTGACAGTTATCTTTTTTTAGTTCATCTTTCTGAACAGCATCAAATTTTGACTGTCAGACATTTAAATTTTACGCAGCAGAGAAACAAATGAAACACATGTATGATTAGCATGTGCATTGTGATAATTTACATATATCAGACATAAATCGGAGATTAACAAAAATTGGTAATGCTGTCACAGGAGTTATTGATACTGAATTGAGGGTGAGGAAAAATTAAAAAAAATGTTAGAACCATATCAATGTAATTCTCCTTTTCATATCAAATATCAAATTGCACAGTGCAACATATCTTGTGAATATTTCTATGCATTACTGAAGCTGTTGGACTTGCAGTGGTGACCAGAATGGTGGTTCCTTAGGAAGGCTACTACTGTGTTCTTTGAAATCCCTAGAGGAGAGCAGCTATGTGGAGCTCTTCTGTCTCTTTTGAAATTGAGACAGGCTTTCTTGTTAGCCCACAGCTAGGCACTAGCACCAGCACTGGGAATGCAAGGAATGCTGAGCTTCTTTAAGCCGTCTACTGGCTGAGTGCAGTGGAGGGAAACCCTACTTGCCCACACACAGGATTTCTTGCTTTTCTTGGTACTTTGTAGTCAAAAAGATTTTATGAAATCATAGATGCAAGATTAATCTATTACCAGGAATGGAAAGAGTGCAAAGAATTTATACAAAAATACTGTTAATGTACTTATTGCAATTCAAGCCTGCAAAGTAAGGATGTACAGTGGTAATCCTACTTACGAGTTTAATCCGTGCAGGAGCCGAGCTCGTTAGCTGGAATGCTTGTTAGCTGGATGCATTTTCCCCATAAGAATACATGTAAAACTGATTAATCCGTGTCAGCCGGCCAATATACAGTATACTTTAATATGCTAAATTATGTGTTAATATGGGTTTTTAAAAACATAAACGAGACGACGGCGCTCGTGTAGGCTGACCGCTAATGAGAGGGAGACCAACGGTGCTCGTGTAGGCTGGCGGCTGCATGGTTACACTTATCATATGAAAAGTAAAAGTAAAATGTATCCAGTGTTGGGAACATTACTTTATAAAAGTAATTAGTTATAATTACTCACTACTTGTTAAAAAAAGTAACTTAGTTAGTAACTGAATTACTCTATAATAAAAGTAACTCGTTACCAGGGAAAGTAACTATTTGCATT
>BRDA01092397.1:0-14093 GCA_036984385.1 Crenuchus spilurus
GTCCCAACTTTTTTAGGATTTGTTGACGCCATGAAATTTTGAAACAACATATTTTTCCCTTAAAATGATACATTCTCTCAGTTTAAACGTTTGATCTGTGATTTGTGTTGTATTCTGAATAAAATATTAGATGTTGGCATCTCCACATCATTGCATTCAGTTTTTATTCACAATTTGTTTAGTGTCCCAAACAAGCAAGACAGCATAGTTTACAGGGACGTTCATGCATTTTTCAACAAGACAATGCAAAACCACATGCTGCACACATTACAAATGCACAGTTGCATAAGAAGAGAGTATGAATGCTAGACTGGCCTGCCTGCAGTCCTGACCTGTCCCCAATAGAGACTGTGTGGGGAATTTTGCAGTGAAAAATGTGACAACAGTCCTGTACTGTTGCACACCATAAGATGTGTTTGCAGGAAGAGTGAGATAAAATAACACCTGAAACACTTCACTGCTTGGCATCATCTGTGCCAAAACATCTTTTAAGTGTTGTGAGAAGAAATGGCATCATTACAAAGTGCTAAATGGTTTACTGTCCCTTTTTTTTTTTTTTTTTTTTTTTTTTTTTTTTTTTTTTTTTTTTTTTTTAGAATGTGTTACAGGCTTGAAATGTAGGAATAGATGTATATTAACAAATTAAATGAAGTTGACCAGAGGAAACATGAAATATCTTGGATTCATACTGTGTTCAGTGAAAAAGGTCAAACAGTGAAACACTGCATTTTTTTTATTAATTTGCATTTTCTATACTTTTTCTGATTTGGGGTGATAAATTATGAAAACATTTATTCATTTTTTGCCTATAAATCAATTTTAAGAGTGTGCATCTAGCCAAAAATGAGTTTCTTAAATTTTAAAAACTGGTACAAGCAATGTAAATGACTCTTAATGCTATGTGCAATGTGGTTCATAATGTCCAGTTGTGTACCTTAAATGTTCCACTACTTTAACATTAACAAAGCAGATTTGTATTTTTTTTTTCACTTTTAAACATTAAAATAATTAATGTCTGGAGTCAGGACAATGTGGGTGGAGTCAATGCACCTTAAGAATCTATGTGTTCTGCAGCATTGATGGTCTTGTTTTCTAAAAGTGTAGCTTCTTTATCCTAAATTTGGATTTCATTCAAATATAAATAAATGATAAGACAATGTTTAGTCTGTTGCTATTAAATTTTCAAATGCTTTTTTAAGGCATTCAGTTATACATTGTAAGTTAAATCACCAATCTTGTGTTCCACTATAAGAGACAGTTTGTGGGTCGGTGTGTGTGAGCATGCGTTTGTGTGTAAAGAGTGAGGTTAAGGAGGCAAATGGGCCCATTGTCTGTAATTACCAACAGTGGCACTAGAAAACAGATTAATGTCCTTATTGGCCCTTAAAAAAACCCTCACTTGCCACTACCACTACTTGTTTCATTTGTATTCAGGTGCTGACTTGATTAATTTGCTTAAGCAAATTATGCTAAATTGTCTAATACCCTCCATACCTCCCTCCACTAACTCCCCTCCACAAAAATCTCTCCTCTGGTATTGCTCTCCAGATGCACAATTAAACACATAATGTACAATAGAGCTGATTTCATCTTCCTCAGTGGGAGGAAGGCACTCAGCGCCTTAGCAAGGTTTTCAGAGCTGGAAGAAAGCTCAAAGATATTTTTATTTTTCATGTTCAGCGAGAGAGAGAGAGAGATATGGGGAGGATTCAGACGGAATAAAATCGTGCCGTTTCTCTGGATGCGGGCTTGTTTATCAGGAATGCAGAGTGCTCGCTCTTGTCAGATGGTACACTAGTGATTGGGGCTTATTGGGAAACAGCATGTGCGGTAATTGAGTTAATGGCGCAGCGCCTGCAGTGCCTGCACCGTGTTTTCCATTTTCCCTTTTAAACTGTGGAGTTAGGCTAAAAGACCCGGGTGATTATAGGCACGGACTGTTCATGTGGTAGGAGCAAAAAAAAAAAGGAGAAAGAGAAGCTGGTGCTCAGGCTTTCTGCTCTGAATGCTGAACAAAGTGCCATGAGCTTGTGCCCAAGGCCCTGTTAGTGGAGGTCAAGAAGCACGTGTTGACTATATTGCTTAGATGGGAGGTGTTCATCCACTGGTACCTCATACATGTGGTCACTGATCTATCGAATTAGTAATTGACTTATTTACTTTTTGATTACTGCAAACCAAAAAAGATGAAAGAGACACTGCTTCTGCTAAAAGTAAGCCTACTTCTGTAAATGTACGACTGGTTCAGATGGAAATATGTGGCTTCAATGTAGCAGCACATTTTGCTGCTTGTTAATGACACTTTTTTTCTCAAGCTTTGTGTTAAAGCAATATAACCCCGAATATATCCTCATAGAGGCATCTGTCTGATTTCATAGCATCAGCGTGACTGTAGTCAGTCTGCCATCTGCTGGATTGTTCAGAGATTACAGCAGTAGTAAAGTTGGTTTGTGGTGGGATGATGTGAAATGACACTGCTCTGGACTCCTGAAGGTGGCAAAAAAGTGCTTTTTTACAGCCATGCTATAGGAGAAGCTTTTTTTTTTGGCTTTCCTAAAGAACCTTTCAATGCACGTTTTACAATGAGGCCATAATAGAAGTGCAGTTTTTGCTTCTTTAAAGAATCTGTCAGTGCATTGGTCTTTTAAAGTTTTCCCTGTTCTTCTTTAAACAACCAAAAGTGGTTCTTTTGCAATGACATCACTGTAATGAACACTGAAGAATGATGTATGGTTATTTCAAAAAATATTTGAAATTCATTGAAATGTTCTTTAAGGAAACAAAAATGTTTGTTCTACAGCAGCAAACGAGCCCTTTCTTGGGAACTTTTTAATTTAGAACATGAAAGGGAACATGAAAAGTGACTCAGTCACCACTTGTTTCCACATACAGAGGAATTTGACTTCCACATTTAACCCACTCATGCAGTAATACAGCATACACATACTAGTGAACACCCTTGTCTAGAGTGCTGGGCAACCCTATAAATGGCACCGAAGAACAGTTAGTATAAAACGTCTAAACGTATAAATTAGAATATTAGAAACAATGTTAGATTAGTGTAAGTATGCCGGTAGTTATTTTGCCATATGTAGCTTGTTTCCCTAACACTTTAGATTTGAGCTAATTTCAGAAGAATGGGTTTTACAGACTTTGTGCTGGATTTTTTTTTGCTGAAACTGGCAACCCTGTATGCAGCAACTCGTTGTATGTGTTAGTCAGCCAGCTAATCCTAGTGTAGTTAGAAGTACTGGACTCTGTAGTATTTGTACTCAGACTTGTCCCAGTTTCGGCCATCAGTCTCTCCAAATGTATTTTCTTCACTCAACTAATTCTAGCTGCTGTTTAAATGGTAATTTTCTACTTTTAACTGGCATGTGCTCACAGAATAGCAGGGGTTAAACTGGGCCGGAGCCGACTGTAGCTTCAGTGTCTTTGGTTCGTATTCACCAGTGACTGCAGAATGACTGTTGGAAGGCACAAGGTAATCAAATGAGGAGACAGTTTGACTTCAACTCTGGTCTCTACTGTGCAGAATCTGGGTCCACATTTGATAAGATGGATACAATCTACTGCTGACAAAGATGTGCAATTGCACAAACAAAGCTTGTGTAGTCCCTCAGAAGTATTGCCAATAGAATAGTAATCTCTGCAGCAAATAAACATGAACCTATTAGCATCTAATGCCATGTGTGGCCTAGATGGATTATTATCCAGTAACTGTGTGGAACACAATGCACACTGGATGATTTTTTTCTTCAGTTAGGTTAGCAAATGTGGACTGATTGATGTAGACTTGGAACCACTGATTCAATTCAAGAAGTTCAAGACTTTGAAGAACCACATAATTTAAAGTTTCTTTGCCAACTGAAGTTTACATCCAAGCCAAGACTATTCAGGAACTTTTAGGAGTTTAGTGTCTTTGGATCATGTTAGGTCTCAGTGCATTGACAGTTCCAGCCTAAAACCTCCTGGCTCCTGCTGCTGGCTCTGAAAGTGTAGCTCTAACAGTGTGGACCATGAGCTTCATTTGAAGACATAATGTCCCAGCCTCAGCCTGAGGGCTAAAGAGATCAGGAACGAGTAAGAAAGAGCTCCTCATAGCATCCCATTGTTTCATCTCATCTCATTGTACTCCATGTCTAGCATTAGCATACCACACCTGTAAGCATGCTGTTCCTTCACAGTGTACCTACAGCATCTCTTTAAAGTGAGAGGAAGCCTCTCTGAAGGTAAGCCACTGTGCTTTGACATTCAAATTCAACCACACCTTTAAAGTTTTTGTTGTTGTTGTTTTCCAGCAGGCTTTTTGAAAGCCTTCAAGGTCGGTGCGTGCCATAGCAATAACTTTGATGTGTTCCTTTGTTTATGTCTCTCAGCTCCTTGTTGCTTCGGCAGAGTCTGGCAGCTATTGGCTGTGCTGCTGATTATTTTATCGGAACATTGATGAGTTTGACATCACGTGCCAGAAGTATTTCTTTGAAATGAAAGGAGTGCAAACCTTGGTGCAGAGGTTGTTCATTCCCCAAAAGATACAGCATACATTGGTAAAAAGTGTAGTATCAGTATATTTGGCTTGTATAGATTCTGAGATATTGCATCTATAAGTCAATTTAAGAGGCTTGGTTTGGAGTGTTAAAATCTGGCCTACACACACCACAGCTAAAGGAAGAAAACCCTTGGTAAGTAGTCAGTTTTCTCTTTGAGGAACAGCTGGAGTGGATAGACTTCAAAAAAATCAAACTCAAGCTTTGTTTTGATTGATTTCATTGATAACTCAGACTTGTCAGATATCACCAGATTTTAGTAAGACTCGGCTTTCAGAAATGGAGTTTTCTGCTTCTCCCATAATGGAGATTCTGCTTCCCCGTTCTTCCCAGTTAGCCGCTGCAAACAAGAGAGGTCAGTTTAGTCAACAAGATTATGCTGGCCAAATTTGGCTGAGAAATTAGCACAGATTGGAGGAGAATAATTGCAGAAAAAAAATTGTGCTGGAATGAATTCTTACTGGAAGATGCTAGTCTTTGGTGTGCTTATGTAAGCTTGTTCCACATATGTGGCTGCTTGTGGGCTTTAAAAATGAAGTCCTCCTGTCCATCTCTACCTCCTCTGTAGTCTTCCTCATTTCCTCCTCTCCTGCTTAGTCCATAGTCAAACTTTAGCAAGCTTTTTTTTTTTTATTAGAAGCTGTGCAGAACTTCGTCCTGGGTTCTTAGATGCTTCCCTGCAAACATCATTCACATTGTGACAATGTTGACAACATTCCCAGCAAATATATAACATTGTGACAATGTTATGTGGTGTTATGTAATATCACAAGTTTGGGAGAAGTACCACACGTTTTCTCTGCTCGTCCTTCATTACATGCATTATATAAACCACACCTCTCACCACTTCTTCCTTTGACAAAGTTTTCCACCCCAAAGCATCCACACCTCAATCTTGTACCTGGTAAGGTTCATGCATCGCTCACTGAAACTGCTCCAAGTTTTTGCAAGTTCTCCTTCTTCCCAGCCCTACTCAGCAAGGTTTACGTTAGCAAAATCTACAATGCAAGAACTTGAAGACATTGTTGTCTCAATCATTTCACAATGTAATGATGTTTCCCGGGTTGTCTATGTTCTTGCTACATTCAAAAGGTTACAGGTTTGCTGGGTATTTCTTTTCTGTATTCATGTGATCACTTATCATTTCACAGCCTATAGCTATGGCCAGAACTCTCCAATAAAGAGTTAAAAGCATATGTATTTTACAAGACTGCATACATTAAAAAGCTGTTGAATTATTGTGCTGAAAGCAAATCATAAAATTTGCAAGACCTCAATAACAGCCTTTTGCTAATCAAATATATTTACCATACTGTTTTAAGACTGCAGTGTTGTAAATCAGCCCAACATTAAATCTTTGAAAGTGACTATAAATGTGTTTATATTGCATCCTTGCTTTGTTGTTCATGTCTGACCAAGCATCCTTTATGATTTTGGACAAGGGCAATGAGATAGTAAAATGGAAAACAGAGTTAGCATGTAAACAGAGCCTTGATTAAAGCACTTTTATAGTGAGTGGTGTCTTCCTCTTGAATCAATGTATAATTTTTGAAAATGAATTAAAAAAAAAAAAATCTAACACAGACTGAGGTGGAGACGTGACACTTTTAATTTGATGTTGGAATTTGAATTAGCTCACATAGCCTCTGGTGCAGGTATGGAAAACAGTGTGAGACATTGAAAATCATTACTTCTGGGTGCTACTCACATAAGATTTCATCGTTGAGTGTTTTTGACAAAGATGTAAGGATGTCTGCACCTGTCTGTGAGTAAGAAGGCGAAGAAAAGAGGTGCATTGGCAGGATCCTAACGTTTTCTCTTTTTTCCCCCAGTTTGTTTCTGTCAAAGTGAGTTTCCTCTTCCCTTAAAGTTTTAACACACTCTTCACCTTTGGTCAATCTGGACTCGTTTATGTAATCTAAACCCAAATTAGCTTTAATGACTCTCGGTGTAGGGCTCATGGCTGAAAAAGTGAGTGCTGGTCGACTCACACTTATTAAAAAGAGAGAGAGAGAGACGGAGAGAGAGAGAGAGAGAGAGAGAGGAAGAGAAAGCACAGCTCATTTGCTCGGCAGTGAAGCCCCAGGCGAAAGCGTACGTGGGTGGAGACGTCTCTAAGCTCTAGTGAAAGAGTGAAAAAGACTGAGGGTGATGAGCGCGCACAAAAATACACCAACTGTTCCAGTCACCACACCATCCTGGACTGTTTCCTCTGAGGAGGAGGGAAGTGCTGCTTTTATGTGCGAAAGGAAATGGGTGCTACAGAGGGGGATCCAGAACCTGTTGTCTTCCTAATGCTCAGAAAATCAATGGCTACTGATTAATGATATTTCACAGTTTAAAACCCAATTATGATTAGAGAATAGAATCAGAATTGACCTATCAATGCTCGGTCCACAAGAACTGTTCTTTCCCAACTGTTGCAAGGTTGGACAACTTTGAAAGAATGTTATAAAAAATTCCTCCCATGTTAATGAGAAATTCTAGCCCACAACTCAAGGTTTTCTTTCAAAATAAGTCAATTTTATGCTGTTCGTTTTGAATCATATTTGTTTTTATATCTGTCAACAAGTCACCATTAGATTAAATTTGGCTGTATTTCATTAAATCAAGCTGTCAATGCCATTCGTTGCCAGCCTTGCTTGCTTCATCACCACAGCTCATCTTAGTAGCATATCATTTGAAACAGTCTAAAATAGAAATGCAGGGTTTGATAGATTTGTCACTTTGAATGGATTTTTTTGCATTTTATAAACAGTTGCCATGACAGAATGCAGTAGACTGATGGTAAGTGATTTCAATTGCAAAAACAAAACTTGGCTGATCTGAGTGGCAAAAAAATGAATCAAAATGACACTTCATGATCAATTCATTTTCAGGGGTGTCATTATGGGAGGTCACAGATCTCAACCACCAAATGTTTTTATGATAGTGAAAGTAAAGTTTGTGCACTCCCCAAGGACTGACATAGGGTACGTTCACATTACAAGCCACATTGCTTGTATCAGATTTTTTGCTCAGATTAGATTGAACTATCTTGCTGGTTCACATTCACAAATGTAAGTGAACTATATGTCTGTAATGTGAACCAATCTGTCCCTGAAACACCTCACATGCACGAGAAAATATCAGATCTGAACCACATGAAGGCAAAAGATTGGATTTGAGTCACTTTATCCTGGTAATGTGAACATAGCCTACATTATGACAATCCCTTACCTTACAAACACTGAGCCTATGTTCACATTACCAGGCTGTGGCTTGTAATGTGAATGTAGTCTGAGATTCTCAACCCCACCCCAAATCCCAGTCTGGGCCTTGCTGCAGACATCCAAGACTAAGACATCAAAGACTTTATATCCTAGCGTTGCCTCTGCTCACCCCCAAAGACAACCATACAATATCATGTTTTGTTCGGGTAATTCTGATAATGTGTACATTATCTTCTTTTCAAAGAAACACAGATTTGGTAAATGGGTTAGTGCAGGACATCACAGGCACGGTATGTTACATCGTGAATTCAGAAGACACAAGAGGTTCAATATAATGTCAATCAATATGTAATTCCTGTTTAAGTGCCTTTTAAACATTTTCAATATACAATATTTTAACAAAACAGCAATAAAAAGAAGAAAAAACATATTTGGCCATTGGTGCTGTGATAGGAATTTTTAATACCATCCTATTCCTTTGTCTGCTACTACAAATGGACAGAAAAGAGTCATCTTTTGCCAGGAAGGCATAGACTGCTTAAACAGGAAACTATTAAAGGGTTCAAGCTGGAAAATTAAAGAAGAGGTCATATATATCTCTCTATTGATAGAATAAGAGAGATAGAGGGGAGAGAAGGGGACAGGAAAAGTGTAGGCGGCCGTGCAGGGGCACATTGATTGGCTCCTGCTTGCGGCTGCGCTCTATCGATTGGGCCCCCTCTTAAAAGGCTGCAGTTTTATTAAAAGGTTTCTTGTATCTGTCCCTCACCTGTCGTCTCTAATGATGGCGAGTGAGAGATGGAGAGCCAGGGGGTGTCTGCTGATGGGCCTGACACACATCTCCCCTTCACAGTCCCGTCTGTCTCCTCCAAAGAAGTCACTAAGGCTCTCAAAATGGTACTTTAAGTTAGTTATTAGACTTTCGTGATAGTCTAGAACAAAAAATCATCCCGGCATTCTTTTTTTCTTAACTTAAATGTAGTTGAAAAGACAAGATAAGTTCAAAGTTTACTTCAGTGCTGCACTTGAGTTACATGGCTATTGGAGCTAACAAGTAATAAAAACCTATGTACATCGGTTAGTATTTTTCAAGCCACATACCTAAAAGAGACAGCACAGATATCATTTACTAATTTCAGATCAACTTGTTTCTGGCTCTGTGAAAGGGCTGAGGAACTGCAGTCCTGGAGGGTCAGCTTCCTTAAGCAACCATGGGCTCAAGGATAGGGAATGGGTTTTGTGAATAGAAGGCCACCAGTTTGATACCCTGCAACAACTCCCAGCTGAAATGCCCTTCTGTCTGGGAGTATTTAAGACACTCGGATGTAGTTTGACATGGCTTGACTTCTTTACAAATTACACCCATATAAAATTATTTTTTACACATGCTTTTGTTCAACACAAAACTCAACAACAGTGTCAAACAGTAAGAGTGTCATGAATCTATATTTTGTTTAAATCTGTTCTAAACATAGACTTTCCAAAAAGCTATTATACATTATTTTACAGCTCTTAACTGAATACACATAGGTGTTACCTACACACTGGTCATTACAGTTTTTAGAAATGTTTATTTCTAAAGCTTCACAAATGTGAGTTAACACTGTTTTACTCATTCAGTGGCTCCTATATTTAATATTTATGAGATGAGCTGAGAGGTGTGTGGTCTTTTGTTCAGGTGAGATCTCTTTTGTTTCATAAGTGATCTTTGCACACTCCACATATCCCATGGCTGCTATTCCACCAATGCAATGTTAGAATTGCCATGTCCTTATCATATGAATGACAAAACATCATTTTGGTGGGAAAAACGTGCAAACGAGTTGCTCTGACTCGTTCCGACAAACGTGTCGCTGCTTATTTAAGCTCCTCTCACAAATATCTAAAAACATATTTAGATTCAAGCTATGCATATTTGAAAAGTAGACCCTTTAAAGTTTCCAGCATATGTTTTGTTTTGTTTTTAGAAGTTTTATAATTAATCCTTAATGTTCATCCAGCCTACAGCTGAAATTGGTCATAACTCATGAGTTTTGTCTCATATGCTTATGTAACGCAACATAAAATCACCAACACAGTCAGTAGCAGTCTGAGCACAGTCAGTGAAGGGAAAATGTGCCTTTAGCCTTTAGCCTAGCCTAGCCTTTAGCTTAGCATCATAACCTGCCTGCTTCCTAAAAGCTAGGCTGCTGCTTCATTCAACAATGAGAACTGGTCGACACATGTCAGTGCTATAGATACAAACTTAGAATTAGCAGACCAGAGGAGGATGGGTCCCCCATGTGAGTCTGGTTCCTCCCAAGGTTTCTTCCTCCAATTCTGAGGGAGTTTTTCCTTGCCACTGTCGCCGTTGGCTTGCTCACCGGGGATTAGGGATTAATGATTTGATGTTTATTATTACTAACCCTGTAAAGCTGCTTTGTGACATCAGTTGTAAAAAGCACTTTATAAATAAATTTGATTTGATGATATAGGCTTTCATAGTCCTGCACCAGTCACATAACAGAATAGAACATTACATTACATTACATTACATTGCATTTAGCGGACGCTTTTATCCAAAGCGACTTACAATATGAACATGAGCTAAAAGGTAGACAGTCTTTCATAATAAATAAATGTTAAATTAGCAATGTTAAAGTTTTTAACTTTTAGCATAACATGACTAAGCAGACTTAAATCACCTGTCCAGTAGTACTTTCCTATTTTGTTGACCATTAACACATTAGAATCAGTACTTCTGGCTACTTCATCTTACAAATTAATATGCTTTTGCTGATTCATGTGATCCTCATAGTCCGTCATATAAATGTAGATATTTTCTGACCAACTCAGTGAATCTCTCATCATATCCAGTCATCTTACATGTCTGCTAAACACATCCACACACTGTCACAACACTCCAGAACTTAATATCTGCACCTCTTTTGACGTATTCGACAACTCTAGCAGACACAATTACTTTTTTTATTTTTATTTCTTGTTGCCTGGGCTGCACATTGATCTTAAATGTAATTGTGTACTTTTGTTTTTACCATTTTTTTTTCTAGAAATAAAATAAATTACAAATATTACATTTATTCCAATTGTTTAATATGTGTTAGAGGACATACCTTAAAAATAAATGTAACTAATAAATCACTTACATCCTAGAAAACAATAGCTTGACTTAAGCATCTAAAATAATGCATAATTATTTTATAAATAAAACATATACTATAAAATTGTCATGTCCTCACCAGACCCTCGTCCAGTTCATGGAGTATACATCATTGTCCATGCCCCCTGGTGATATCATGTTATACACCTCTGTTCCCGCATGTGTCTCACTAATTATGCCCAGTACAGTATATATTCTCCCCTGGTCTTCTTATCATCTTCAGTCATTTTGTGTGTATGTCTCAGTATCGTGTACCCTTGTGTCTTGTGAACATTAAACCTTTAGTCATGGATTATACTCCTGTCTCCCCATCCTCCGAGTGTGACAAAAATTATATATAGTGAAACTTACATAGGTTTTAATTACATAATTACATACATTTTTGGCAATACTTCACCTCCAACTTTTATGCTACTATGCTATGCTATGTGCTTTTGTTCATTTCAAATATAAAAAATATATGGTGTCAGAAACCTTATAGCAAACATTGTTTTCACTTTAAAGCTAGGTGAAATCAAACATGTCTTGATTGCATTTGGAAGAAGGGGGGAAAATGAAATTTTTGGAAAATTATCATTTGGACAGTAGAAATATTTTACACTGTAACTATATGGAAATGCTATTTAGTCCTTGAGGCAAGTTTGTAGCAAACTAGTTTCTCAATAGTGAAGAGCAGTAGAGAATAGTAGATAGAAAGTAGAATTGTTTGCCAGAGAGAGAGAGCAAAAACAAAGCTTGACAGATTATACTTGAGGCAACAGAGAGGTTGTAGATGATACACACTCAATGTGTGAGTGTGCATGTGTGTGTCTTCTTCGCTCTGACCTCTGGCAGTGATGCATTGTGCAGGCGTCACCCTCAGGAGTGAGCCTGCTGCTCTATAGATCAGACCATAATACCACCACCCTTCTCCCACTCGCACCACTACTCTGGAATCGCTAGCTAGCTGAAATGTGGTTGTACATGAAAAAGAAATGACAGGATCCCATCTGCTGGGGAGCAGCATTTAAAAATGAAAACAAATATTCCCCAACAGGTGTTTCTCTACTACCCAGATGTACATGATTCATTTGCATTCATTTGGTTGAGGCCTTGAGCTCTCAGAGCTGAAATCCTGTGACTGGAGCTAGCTTGGACTGCTCAGAATGCACTTCTGTTGCCCTCCATGCCCTGCACGTACTAGCAGCAAGTGAAATACGATCGATGACTCATCCTTGTGCCAGGAGAGTGCACAGGAGTTTTACACTTTTTAAAAATGGCCCTTTCGTCCTGACACTTTCTAAATGCGAGTTAGTCCTTGAGTAAGCTGAGGGAGAGGTACCTGCAGTGGAGACTGAACCAGTGATCCTTAAATGACTCCCCCATGTCTACACCCAGCCAGTGACCCCAACCCAGCAAGAGCACTCTGCTCACCCTCCCAGAACTGTGCCCGCTAACTGCAAAGTCAATGAGCCACTCCAGCACCATACATTAACTCTTTAGCATTCCAGACTTATTAAATCTGCCACGTTTACATTATGATGGCAGATGGACAATGACAGTGGAAACATGCATTTGTAGCTGAAGTCCAGATATTATGGACAACATATCTAAACATAAAATGCTTTATACCTTTACTCAACTGCATGCTGTCATCTGTCATGTACAGATGTACTGTTTACAACAATTCCACTGAGACACTACAAAACATTAAACTGAAATCATCTTAAATCTAGTAAAGAATTGTTATATTTCTCATATAATTCACATCCTGCCTCTGGCTATCCCTCTGTTCCATACCTCTGCTTCTTTTGGTTCATGGTTCCTTTCGTGGTCCAACCCTGTGATCAGAATATAATTTGTCAAGTCTGCAGCCTCACTCCTAGTTAGCACTCCCAGGTGTTTTTGTTCAGTCTGTACACATAATTATTCCCCAGTGTTTGCTCTTTTTCAGAGGTTTCCTTGTTGTATGTTTCCAGATTTATGCTTGGTCGTCCCAGTTCTGAAACTGCACTGCTTGCTTACTATAAATACAACTACCCACTTGCAACCAGTCATGACTCAATTTGAGATTGTTTGAAACATATTAAAAGATTATTTAACTTATTTCACTTCAAGGTAATTTAATCTGATGAAATGTTCTTTTTCTTTTTGCAAATAATTTACAATAAATAGTAATAAATAATAACACCATTAAAAAATAAAAAGCAATAAGGATAATCCTGGATGCCTTCCTGTTGAGGTATTCTGGGCGTGTCCAACTGGGAGGAGATCACAGGAAACACCTAGCACATGCTGGAGAGATTATATATCTCAGCTAGCATGGGAAGGCCTTGGCATCCTCCCATATGAGCTAGAAGAGATGACTGAGGAGAAGCAGGTCTGAGTCTCTTTGCTTAGCTTTCTGCCCCCACAACCCAGACAAGCAGAAGATGTCACCATGACAGTTGGACTGAGTTAATAAAAATCATTTTTGTCAGAAAACAAAAAGAAGCCAATTTTTTTTTTGTTTTAACTAATTTTTGCCCATTTTCTCCCCTTCCCAATGTGGTAGTAGCCAACTAACCCATCCCCATCTGCTAAGGGGCTCTCCCCATCACTTTGAACTGTCTCTGACTCTAGGAGGTTGAAGACATGCACACACCTCCTCCACTGCGTGTAATGCAGCCACCACCTCTTTTTGAACTACCGCTTGATGCACCATCACTGGGGAGCCAATGCGCTAGGAGGAAAGCGCAGGAATCCCAGCAGACATTGCAATGTGTGAGTGATAGGGAGAGTGAGAATGTCATCTACCCGCCCAGGGAGAGCATTGCCAGCTATTGATGGCAAACAGTATGACCAGGATTTGAAGTCGTGAACTCCTCTGGTCATAGTGTCTTACGTCTTGCTGAGCCACTCTGGGCCCGAAGCAAAAATTGTTTTGATATTTTTTAATGCCAGAACTGACAAACAAATGGTACTAATTCAGTAAGACAGAAAATTCATTTGAAAAATGATTTCAGTAAGACAGAACCAAATCATATCAGTGCTGAGAAGTGTGTATAATACCACATATAACTGCAAAAATGCTTACTTAAGTATTGCTAATGGTGAAAAAAATGTTTTCATATCTGAAATCTCAGTCTAATTACTCGGCCAGCAGAATCTGAAAAGTTCCAAATGTTTTCAAATAAATAAAAATACATGTAAAAA
>BRDA01092401.1:0-11805 GCA_036984385.1 Crenuchus spilurus
CAGAGCCGCACAATCTGTATCATATTTCACTTTAGACCGCCCACAAGCTCATTGATTGACTGTGCCGTGTCTTGCTAACGTGTGATTGGCCGTCCCTGCTATTACTCCATCACACAGCGTCTGTCTGAACAGTACGTTTTCATCTGCGACTGTAAGTTATCATGTTGAGCATTTGGTGTGTCTGCGTCACGTCAGCTAAACGTATTTTAATATCAGAGGTTTTATATTAAAACATTAACATTGGAGTCTGTGTGCGTGTGTGTGTACCAGTTTGTGATAAGCCACCATTTACATCCAAGTGTAACTATTATCAAAGTAATTCAGAATTTCTGCTTAAGTGCTAGCTAAGCTAGCTCCACTTATTTATGTGAGTCAGCCTTTTCTCATGTGAAGATCATTAAGTCCAAGTATCGTTCCACTCTGACTGATGATCATTTGGAAGTTTGCTTGAGGCTGTTTATCAGCAACTACTGTCTAGACTATGAATCTTTCACTGATTCCATTCAGTCATCAGTACACATTTGTATTGTGTAATATGGGTTCATGTAGTTTATGTAGGGTTATTCAAGGTACACCAGAATACATTGTACACATAAACTGTCAATATATTTATAAATAAATATATGTCTTACATTTTTATATTAGGTAGATCATTTTGACTTAGTCATTAGATAAGTAGCTTGGAGGCTGAAAAAGTGTGGGCACCCCTGGCTTAGTAGGTAGCAGCTGCCTCCATTTGTCAAAAAAAGCCGAAGCAAGGCATATTTTGATCTGCACTATTGCAAGATCTTTCATAGGATGTACTGGTGTTTTTAATTAACAGTTAAAATGGGGACATTTCAGAGGAGCTACAGACAGGCCACCAGAAACAGGGATTATCTGACTTCTGGTCACCTACTGTAACCTATGTGCAACAACTGGTTAATTTAATGTAGAACCAAATTTTATAATTAACAGCTCCACCTGGAAGCTTTTAGCAACTTAGCAATATACCATACAAAGCTTAGCTCAAGTTGAGTGGACTCTGCAATGTTTCCTTCTGCTATGCTAATTTTAGTTAGCCAATGAGAATCTCGATATCATGTTAACATTAAGCTCATGTGAACACATCATTAATATTTCTAAATGTTCTCCCTTTAACAGAAAAAAGCTTCTAAAAGATATTCACTTAACACATTTTTTACTTTGAGTTTAATTGTACAATCTTTCTCTCAGCAATCACATAAAAGTCTGGTTGAATGTGCTGTTCATAGACTTGTGTACAGCTTGCAACCAAAAATTTAACCCTTTCAGACCTGCATTACGTTCAAGGACAGACAAATATAAATACAATCTGAATATTCTCAGATATTTTGTTTATATTTCACTGCTTAATACACAACAGCCTGTATCAACTACCACATGCTTTTTAACTTTTGTTCCAAACTGATACTAATCCATAACGTGTAAACCGTATTGTGAAATGAACCATGTATCATGTAGCATTACATGAATAATGAAGCATTTTACTCATTCTAGATATTATTCATACATCTTCAAAGCCAATCAAGAACTCTGTATCAGATCACAATTCTTTGGTATGATATCTTGGCATGACATTTTTTTTTTTCATTGTTGCACTTGATAACGCTTGACAGCCGAGGGTCCATCATAGGTTTACATGAATTCCATCATGATCAGCATGCACTGCAGCAGCCAGATGGTGACTTCAGAGGTCCAGCAGAGCCTTCTGCTCTGGGACTGGAGAACATGACATCTCCACCTGCCTTCTTCATAGCCCCTAATCATGACATCAAGAGTGAGAGGACAGTGTGGGTGTGGAATGGAACACAGTCTGCATATCTATTTTATGTGATGTTCTGCGTCAGGAGAAAGAGTGTGCAAAGACTAAAGGTCTTTGTTGACTTGAAATGCCCATACATTCAAAGAAATAAATCAGCAAATGAACATGATTTATATACATTCATATTTACATTCAGTCAAATACAGTACAGTCAGCCCATATACACTTTACTATATTGTACACTTGTTTGCCATTCAGAATTATACTTTTCCTCACCAGTTAACAAAACACAGATTCACCAGCACAGTTACAGTTTGGTGGTGAAATGGAAGAAGACAACAAACTACAAGCACAACTTGAAGCCAGAATACAGTCGCTTAGCTTTGTTTTTGTGCTCCGGCAGCTGCAGACCATCTTACAACTACTAGAAGAAATATGGTGTTTCAGTGTCTGAAGCCCATGAAACTCATATTAAACACAAAAAACATCCATGTGACTTACATCATTAATTTTAGACATTTTCATTAATTTGTTTCATGCTTTTATTAAATTTAGTCATAATATAACAAACATGCATCTTCATCTATTTTGTTTTATATGCAAATATTAAAGAAAAAAATAATTAAACTAATGTAATTAAACCTATTGATGTCAAACCAACCAACTTATTAAAATTCAGATATAATTTTTGAAATAATTTTAATAATTATTAATAAACTACTTTTATAATTATTTATAGAAATGAAGAACCGTGTTCAGTATTCAGCCAAATTTTTCATTTTGTTCAGTTTTGGTTTTGACCCAAAATGTTCATTTTGGTGCCTCCTTAACTCTGCTCACCTTCAAAACTACATAAACACACCAGCATGGAAAAACAGACCGTTTTCAAAATCCTAGTTTTATAACTACTGTGACCTGCTGAAGATGCCCTACTCTACTGCCCACATTGGAGTTCATATGGACTTTCTGGCCGTTATCATTGCTACCACTGTCATCATCATTCCTGTCCCACTACTGTCATCATATCAGTTCACCTGAACATTACAACAAGATCATGTGATTATGATTGATCACAAACTCATAATTAGTTGGCCAGAGGAGGATGGGTCCCCCATGTGAGTCTGGTTCCTCCCAAGGTTTCTTCCTCCAGCTCTGAGGGAGTTTTTCCTTGCCACTGTCGCTGTTGTCTTGCTCACCGGGGATTAGGGATTAATGATTTCATGTTTGTTATTACTAACCCTGTAAAGCTGCTTTGTGACATCAGTTGTAAAAAGTGCTTTATAAATAAAATTGATTTGATTTGATTTGATAACAGTCTTGACTCAAACACATTCCCATGCAAGGTTATTTGTCAAAACATGAAAAATGAACAAAAAAATCCCCCAGGAATACAACTACCTGTGGACACTGAATCAAAAAAGAAAAATAAATGAGTGTAAAAGCTTGTAATGTGTATGTGTGTGTTGTAAACCTGTTAATCCAAGTAGAGCTAAGCTGCCATTATAGATTTTTTCACACCAACCATTTGATTTAAAGCCGCATTTATCTTCACTAACCTCCTCCCTCTCTCACACTTTTCTTGCATACAGTGCAAATCACCATCAGTTATCTTACTCTTATTTTATCTCAATGTTTTTGGATCCCATGTTTAACTGCAAACAGCCAGTCAGAGCACAGTACATTAAACATTGTTCATGAGTTCACTGTAAAAAGCAAACAGCTGGTTTATGAAAGCGGCAAATAATCAGGTTATAAATAGACATGTAAAACCACATGTGGGAATTTTTCACCCCAACCAAAGTCACATACTATTTATATAGACTTGAACAATTGAAACAGAAGAGCATGAACTGATATGTACATCCCCCTTTAAATGTATAAATCATGCTTTACTCCTGAATATTTTTAGCCCTGCACAAATGTGGTGTATAGAATTGCAACATGATGCATCAGTGATTATATACAGGAGCGGACAGTGCAAATGAGTGAAAATTCAATACCACAGGAATCCATAACAATGTTTATAGGATGTCATATTCTGTCTGAAGCTTGATCCGACTCTAGCACTTATATCTCTTGTAGCTCTGATCCCAGCAAAGGAAATTATAGTGTTTGCATTTGTGTACAGCAAAAGTGGGAGCAAAAATGATAGGCAAGTGAAGAAAATATAAAAAAAAGGAATAGACAGGGTATTAAACATAGGACAGAGACAGACAGAAAGATGTAGAGATTTTAAACTGTACACTTAGGATATTGGCATGATATGAACACCTGGTACGTGATGTCTTGAGGTAGAATGTATATTATCCTAAATGTGATCAAGCTAAAAGACACCCCTCGCGTGCGCACACACACACACATACACACAAACCACACGCGCACACACACCATGTTTCTGCACCATTCATTTTTTTCTGCACTGGAGCTACACACACACATACATCCATGTTTCCTCCACCTGCTCTGTCTGCTGAGCACACACATAAAGGCTCATTGAAGGAGAACACACACACACACACACACACTAAGCTCTGCAGTTTACACTTTCATATGAATGAAGCATGTCTCTCTCTCTTCTCAACTGTCTCTCCTCATGCTGAGTGCTTCAGCTAACCAACATCAACGCTCCTCTGCCGGTGAGTGCCAGTAATTTGCAGAGTAAAGCAGTCCTTTGTGCTCTCTCTCTCTCTCTTTCTCTCTCATTCTCTTTCTACTTCTCTTACATTCTCTTTCATCCTCTCTCTCACATTCAACCTCTCTCTTATTCTCGTTCTAGCTCTCTCATTCTCCAGGTTCCACTGCAAAGGAGGAGAGAGAGGAGGGAGGCACTCTGCAGGACTTATCTGGATGAAAAGTCCACACTTGCTCCCTCCCTCCTTTTTTCTACCTCCACTTCTCTGTCCCACCTCATCCCTTGCTCCCCCCTCCCTTTCACCATCCTAGCCCAGAGCCCCCTGCTTCAACTCAGACACATACACACATTTACACACAAACACAAGAGGACCCAGGACAGGGGCAAGCAGACAGGGGAAACGTGTGGGTGGTCTAGTGGACATGGTTTCACAGAGGAATAGTGGATCGTTCTTGCACAGGTGGACACAGTCCGGTGATGCTGTTCATGCCGGCGTGGTCATCACACTTCTGATCGGTAAGTCAGCTGAATTCTATTGACATTCCTGTCTTGTCCTCTCTCTCTCTCTCTCTCTCTCTCTCTCTCTCTGTAGCTTTATGTGCTCTGCTCTGTCTTCCCTTTCTCCTCTGCACTGGGTCTGTGCCATAATGCAGCAGTTTGTGCATTGCTTGCAAAAAAACGCAGAACGTGCTCGAGCTGGAAGGACGTGCTTATTTACTTGTTGCTGTGGTTTAGGAGGTTGATTTGGTTACAAGGCTCAGGTCCCTCTCTATATGTGGAGAGGGTGTGGAGGTTAGCACAAGCTGACAGGCAGCTCGCCGGACCCAAACATACTGAGAGAGAAAGAGAGAGAGAGAGAGAGAGAACCTGAAGTGCAAGTCACTGTAGTCTCTCTTTCAACAAACTGTATATGTACCATTTTACTCATGGGATATTTCATAATCATAAGACATCACTTCATGTCACTCATTTTAGTGACAAGCATTTATGATCTGAGGCAAAATTCTGACCCTGATGTGTTTTCCACCGCAGCATATGAAGTTTATGATCCAACTGTACGACTAGCTGTAGAATCTAAACAATGTCAGAGTTAATAATTCATAAAACGTATACGGCATAACACGTGCAGTCTGGATAAAAAAAAAAAAGTATACACGCCTCTTTTTAGCATTCAGACACTGGCTAATCAATACCAATAATGATGCATAATAATACCATTTGTCTAAGTCTGTTGATTTGTATGGACATCTGGAACTCAAAGACTGTAACATCATAGTTAAGTAATGTGAAGTGAAGTGCTGCATCTAAAATAGTTAATTTACTAAATTCTTCTTCTTACTGCTTATATGGCATCTTATTTACCAGTATTATACTGATATTTGTAAGACATTATTTGTCAATATTGCTAAAATATATTAAGTGTAAATTGCACAAGTGCTATCCATCATCTGTACAGATTTGTATGTGCCTGGGGGGGTGGGAAGGGGGGAGCAGGGTAGAGCCGGTGGTGGGAGGGGGATGCAGGGTAGAGCTGGGGGGGTGGGGGGAGGGGGGTGGTAGGTGGTGTCGATAAGACTTTTTGGTCAAATCTCAACACAGTACTGTGTGCTGGCATTGGTGCTTTTTAACTAGGTGGCTCAAGACAAGTCAAAGTCGAGTCAAGTCAAATTTATTTATATCAGGCTTTTTACAACTGATGTTGTCACAATGCAGTTTTACAGAGTTCAATAATAGCAAAACATACATACAACCACACACATATAGACACTATAGCTCCCCACCCTTCACCTACTGTCAAGGTGAACTGGAGGCAGTTAAATTAGGACATCCTTTTTCTCATTCATGGCCTGGAGCCAAAGGGTTAATACACATGCTCTGATGGAAGTCCCATTGGACACAAAGAAGAGTGATATATGGAGATGTGCTCAGGCATATCATTCAGGCCAGGGGAAGGTTCACACTTAGCTATATACTGCCCTTTTTGCATTGATACTAATGATACCATATAGGCTTCAGTTTGAACCTTCTGAAGGACATTCAGCTGAATGCTGTGAACACTTAAAGCAAACGTACCTTTGCCAGACCATTTTTTTGCTTGATAACGTGTTGTTTTTTCCACAAAAGACAAGGAGGCAAATATGTGGCAAAAGCTTTTTATACATTAATTTTCATTCAATATTATAGTAACTACTCTATGAGGTCTTTGAGAAAGTTTTATGTTACAGAAAACATGTAAAAACAAAAACAAAGTATAAATCAAGTTCTTCATATTAGTGTATTAATATTTACTTTCACTTTGAAAACACATTTGGGACAGACATCCACCTCTAATGATTTACAGTATAGTGGTGAGTGACACAAGTCAGGGTTTTTACTAAACACTATTTCTCAGTTTAGCCAGATAACTTAAGCCCAACGTCAAACCTGGCCTGCCTAAACTTCCTGTAATTGGTGTGAAAGTCCAAGCCTTCTAGAAAAGTGTTTCCACATGGCACATGAACCGGACCATGGTCAGTAGATCCAGATTGAGACCACCTCTTTTAGTCAGACCAAATTTTGCCCCTTTAGTCCGGACCGTGGTTTGCAGCCCCTTTCACACCTGTGCAAAAATCCGGACCAAACAGTGTAGGTGTGAAAGCACCCGTAGAAATATATAAAATAGGCGTTATTAGACTCCCACAAAGAACAGGAGTGTTTGCAAGTATGAAAGAAAAATGTCCTACTGACTTTAATGATGCAAGATTTACTCCACTGTACAAAATAAACAACTTTCAACAGTCTTTCATTAAACATGCAAGACAAGAGAACTGTTGGTCACTATTTATAATCAGACAGCACATATGGGCAATGCATGCATAGTGTGAAGTGCTGGGGGTGTATCACCTCTGGTGTCATCGGTCTCTCACACTCCAGAGTGATTAGAGCTCAGAAGAACTCGTGCCTCTATATTGGCATTTTGCCACTGTGTATGAGTTCAACATGAGGACACGTGCTCTTTAGGCTAATGCTGCAATGAAATAATCAGTACAGAGTGTCTGTTCTTTTTTTTTTTTACATTTTTACATACTTTAGTGCTTTATAAGTTGACCTAGGAAAGGTTAACTCTAAACTTTGATGTGGCCTTCGATAACGACACTGCAGTAATATAATACTTATAATAGTACTTTTGGACCCTCCTGGTCACTTCTGCACATGTAAATGCACTGTTTATTACATTTATCACATAATTAGAAACTGTTCACTAAAATATGAAGTGAATTTTCACTTCAGCAAATCAACAAAACATATTTTGACCAATTGAAAGATATGTACACAAATACACATAAACACAAATAATATATACATACAACAGAAATAATGATGTTAGAGGTCTTCTTTTAATAAGGTGAAACAAGTTTGTCCTTAATGGACTATTGCTTGCACAATGTGCACAATTAGATCACAGAACCGCTGGATTTTCACACACATTATGTCTGTCTGTCTCTCTCTCTCTCTCTCTCACACACACACACACACACACATTCAAAGTATGTGCAAATCATATGAATTCTCATATGAATATACAGTACCCTTTTTGTATGCTTTTGTATGTTTTTCAGTATGGCATACTATGTGGTTATAGGAAAAGTTATGTAATCACACTACACAGATTATTAATTATATTAACATAAATCATTACAGGAATCATATAGTCTTATATAGAATCATATAATCGCCTGTACCAAGCCATTCAGTATTCTATTTTCATATTCTATTCTATTTCATTCCCACCATCTCAAAAGTATGCCTAGTTACCACCATGGGAGTGTGTAGCTAGTGACAGAGATAATGAGATATGGTAGATGAATGTAAATTGATGACCTGAATAAAGTACATAAGGGGAGTCGATTTGAGGGTCGTGAGGAGATGAGAGAATAGGTGATGGTTCTCTTTAATTAGTCTTTTTTCTCTAGAGTGTTGAGATATTGTAGATGACAGATTACAAAGTAACATAATAGTAGTACTTCTGGCACTTGGATATCAATTCAATTATTATTATTTTATTATTATTATTATTATTATTATTATTATTATTATTTTGTTTTGCACTTTTACAACAAACAGCAAATTTACAGAGATTAGCATTATAATCATTCAAATTGAAGCCCCTAAAAGCAAAGGCAAGCAGACAATGGCAAGAAAAAGCATCCTAAGGACAAGGGGTGTCACTACTAGAAACTAACAAAACAGCATTAAAATGTTGTTTTATAAAAATAGTAAATTAATGAGATATACAATAACTCATTAACATAAAGGAAGAAGCCAAGTAAACATATTCACTAAGTAATGAGTGACAGCTGCAGATAGTTTGCACTTTAAACAGTGCATCATTACATTTATATATGGCAGGAATACATCTGCAGTGGTGCAGCAGTTATTTTATGATGCCTGGTAGAACATTACACTTACATTCATTCACATCTGACCGTCACCCCATTGACTGACAACACCTAATTCAAATTTCACCTTCAAATTATCTGCTAATCCTAAAAGTTCAAAAACTTTTGCCACTTACAAACATTTAATATTGGACCATTATCCTGAATAAATCTGACCTTTGTCTTTTTGTTTTCTTTAATTGGGTTCTCTTTATTAACTTTTAGGACTTGGGTGCCATTCTGACAATGGTCCTAGTTATGCAGAAATATTAAAAATTCTAAAGGGTTTACAAACTTTCAAGCACTACTGTATATTCTACAACCTCAAATAAGAAAGAGTTAGGACAATTTGGAAAATGCAAATAAAAAATACAAGGCTTTTATTTTACGACACATAGTATGAATCCAACTTCATTTTATTTTATTTTATATACATCCATTCCTGCATTTCACTCCTGGAAAACACTGCAAAAAAGTTGGGACAGTAAAGCATTTAACATTTTGCATTGATGCCATTCCTTCTCACAACAAGTTTTGGCAAGATGTTTTGGCACAAAGGTTACCAAGCAATGATGTGTTTCAGGTGTTATTTTGATCAATTCTTCCTGCAAAGGTAAGAATGTAAGGTGTGCAACAGTATGGGGGTAGCACATTTTTGTTTCACAACTCTCCACACTACTGGGGACAGGTCAGGACTGCAGGAAGGTCATTCCAGTACCCGTATCCTCTTCTTCCAAAGCCATGCCTCCAAGCCAAGAGAAGTTGATGTTTCTTCTGTGAATGTACAGTATCTCTCTTCCCCATGTGGTTATATCAGCTATTTATGAGTGACAGTTCAAGGTATTGAAGATTACAGGTTCAGCTTAGGCTTGTGTCCTTGCCCTTTAGGCACTGAAATTACTCCAAATTCATTGAATCATTCAATGATATTTTGCATTGTAGAGAAATATGTAAGTCCCTTCAAATATTTCTTTGAGGAACACTGATTTTAATCATTTCAACAATTTTCTCATACATATTTAGAAAAACTGGAGAGACTGCTGCTTAAAAACCCTCTCTTGTGGACTCTCTTTTGTACCAAATCATGAATACAATCAGCTGTTGTCATCATCTGTTTGAAATTACATCATCATTATTTGGAATATGTTGCAGGCCTGAAATGCAGAAAGGGATGAATGTTAACAAATTATTAAATATTTAAAGTTGACTAGACAAAACATGAAATATTAATTGTCTGCAATGAAGTAAAATTCCAAGTAAAGTTAAGAAACATTGTTACTGTTTTTTCATACCGTCCCATCTTTTTGTCAATTGAGTGTATGCAAATGTCTAGAGAAAAGTCTTTATAGTCTGAGAGGTAATAAGGCGCAGTTGAGGCACGTTTCAGAATTTAGGTGAGTGCGACCTTCCCTCCTTCTCCTGATTGGCTGTAAAGTTCTGACGTCTTCCTGGTGACTGTTGGGAACTGGAGTCCTGTGAAGTGTTCCGTGGCCTAATAATATGCCTGAATTAAAACCTAAGTGGTTTGGGCATTTACAATAGAACATTAATTTTAGGACTTTTAAAAGTACTAACAGCTTTTTGGTGTATGTTGATCAATAAACATTCTCAAAACACTAAACCTCCAAATGGCTTACTATGCAGGTCATAAGTGTGTAAAGTGCAAAATCAACTAACAGTGTTTAATAGTGAATGCAGTCAGCACAAACCACTGCATGAGTGGTTTGTGCAGTCTGTGCATTAAGCATAAGACAGCAAACACATTATGGTAAGCAACAGTCCAGAGGCAATACAGTGCTGATATCAGCAGCATGGACGATACATTAAAGGACAGCAAAAAGGAGTAGGAATGAGAGGGACTAGGCTCAGAGAAGGAAGTGCTGGAAGGGGTGAGGAAGAGTTTAAATATCAATATGGACGCACACGAAAACACGCAAGTAAAAAGAAACATTATGCCACTTCCTTTAGATACATTCATTTGGGAACATCCATGCTGTGGAAATGCTGATGCAGCACCTAAGATCTGTGCTAAAGCAGTTCCTTACAGTTCCAGACAATGAGCCCTGTTTCAAAACTACTTTTGAAAGTAGGGAATTAGTGGTGAATTGATTGTGACTTACATGGCCAATTCCCATTTCTTAATAGCTATTGTAAAGGCAAATGTACTTCTTGTCAAAGTATTTATTCTTTTCATTTGAAAAAAAAACAAGCTATTTATTTGAGCTTTACCTGAAGTTGGCACAGGCTAAATGAATACTGTTGCTGTCCTATGAAATCCACAATCTTAGTAATGGGAACTTTACATGAGAAGACAAAAACCTTCTCACATTTAACTCCCTGGAGTCTAAGGGTATTTCAGACACTCTGGTGTAGTCTGAGATGGCTTGACTTTTTTAGGAATTACACCCATTTACAATTATTTTTTTTCCAAAGTGTTCCAATTCAATTTATTTATAGACCACATTTAAGAGTCAGGGCTAACCAAAGTGCTGTACATTGAAAATAAAATCAACATATATATATATATATATATATATATATATATATATATATATATATATATATATATATATATATATATAGGTAAAACACTAAATCAATAAAGAAAACGTAATAAAAGAACAACAGAATAAAATTTACAACTACTAAAATAAATAAAAAATAACTAATAATAGTAATACAGTAGTAACCCTACTTACGAGTTTAATCCTTGCAGGAGCTGAGCTCGTTAGCTGGAATGCTTGTTAGCTGGATGTATTTTCCCCATAAGAATACATGTAAATCTGATTAATCCGTGTCAGCCGGCCAATATACAGTATACTTTAATATGCTAAATAATGTGTTTATATGGGTTTTTTAAAACATAAACGAGACGACGACGACGCTCGTGTAGGCTGGCCGCTAATGAGAGGGAGACCGACGGTGCTCGTGTAGGCTGGCGGCTGCATGGTTACACTTATCATATGAATGAA
>BRDA01092403.1:0-11850 GCA_036984385.1 Crenuchus spilurus
TGTCTGATACTGATTATGTAAAGCTGCTTTGTGACAATGTCCATTGTAAAAAGCGCTATATAAATAAATTTTGATTGATTGATTGATTGATACTCAGATTAAACTTTTGATCTGTCATCTATGTTCTATTACAAATAAAATATTGACATTTGCCATCTCCACATCATTGCATTCAGTTTTTATTCACAATTTGTTTAGTGTCCCAACTTTTTTGGAATCCGGTTTGTATGTTCATATACCCCTAGAAGCACTGCATTATTTGCTTTGGATGTAAATTATTGTTGCTTTAGCTGTTCAGTACTCTGTGGCTAATCTGAACAAACTGGCTTTGATAATTGGCTAATGGGTTGAATCCAGCATAGTAAACTGGCAGCTGTGGAGCATTTAGACTGACCTCCTGAGTGTAGGTCAACAAGCAAAGTAACAAGAACAGTTTGACACGTAAATTTATTTTAAGTATAGTTGATATATGAGAATATGAATGTGGGACATTTTTGTAAGGCTGCTAAGCAATTTGACCACATAGCACAGACTGAATTCAGAGAGATACTTTTGCACACAGACACCCAGAAGTGATCTTCACACCTCTTCACTACAGAGCTAACCACAGGCAGCATTTCTGACCATATTAGGACGTTGGGTAGCATTACAATTCTTTATAAGCAATTTCTGTTATTTGCATTGTCCAGTTGCATGAAAGTAGCATTACCAGCTGTAGTTATCTGCAGTGCTGATCATTAAAGACCAACTCATTCACAGTAAAATGAACAAGAATTAGAAATTATTCAATACAGTTAACTATATCTGATAAGTAAAAGAGGAAACACAAGCTTCTTCTTTCCTGAAGAAGGTGTTGATGCATGTCAATGCATCATTACTAAATTGTGCCAGTAGGTCACATCTTACTCACTAGCATCTCAGAGTGGCAACAGGTAAGACCTCGAGAGCACCTTCACTCATGCACAATCCATATATACAGTCACGTGTAAAAGTTACAGCACTCTTGGCTAAAATAAATGTTTTATTGCTTTTCTAAAATTAGAGAACTTATGCACATTTTAAAGCACATTTACTGTTTATTTACTGAACAATTAGAGGAAATGTAAGATATTTATGCACATTTTTTGAATGATTTATTTTTTCAGTGTATTGAATTCGGCAAATAAATAAATAAATAAATAAATGTGTGTATTCAATCATGCAAAAATAAAGGCTTTTTTAGACTTAAAGGTGAAGATTGGGTTTGATTATCTACTTTTTTAATGTAGAAAAGTCAACAAAACATTTTGCATATTTTACAAATTTTTGCATACTTTCTGAATATTCATACCTGGTCAATTGCAGTTATTTACATATTTCTTAGCTCCCTCAGCTCTTTATTACTCTTAATACTTTTAGCATTTTTTTTTTTACTTTATTCTCTATTAATTTACTGTAATACTTTTTGTGTGTGTGCTTGTTATATGTAATGCATGTGTCACTTTCACCAAGTGAAATTCCTTGTATGTGTAACATGTCTCAAAATAAAGAGATTCTGATACTTTTGCATACAAAGTCAGGAACGGTAATCAAAGCATGTGTTGTCATGGAAAATGTTAAATTTAATGGGTGACCCCAAAATACTGAGAAATCGTTTATGTATGCATATTTGAATAGATGAATGTATTTCTGCTTCTGTTTCAGTCATTCAAAGTAATCTAAATAAAGAAAATGCTCTCATTACCCTTCTTAAAACTTCTCACATCCCTCTCTAGCTGCCTAGACATCACAAACACTGCCCAGCTGATCCGCGGTTTCAGGAATTTGCATTTAGCTGCAGGGAGTGCATTTTCACATGCTGTTGTATCTAGAAACAGAAACAACATAAATAACATGGCCTAATTATATATACAAAGAGGGAGGTCCAGATATGAAACCTGTTAATGAAACATGATATTGAAATCTATAAACAGCTCTCTGCATCATCTGATTTTATCTGAGGCATGTCAACTTAAAGCGCATTTTAAAAAGCCATTGTTCACTGAATGCTCATAATATAAATCAACATGAATGTGATCAGTGAAAAGAGTAGCGCTTTGTAATTTTCATTAAAAAAAAGCAATATAACCTTCCTAGACAAAAATAATTTTCACCAGGTTCCTGCAGACGGCATGCTGAGGATGATGGGGCTATAAATGCCTACAGGGTGATGAGATTCAGAGATTGAGAAGAGGTAGCGCAGTGCAGTGAATAGGGCTGCACGATTTGAGTAAAATATCTAATTGCGATTTTTTCAAAGAATATTGCGATTTAAACCCCAAACCTGTTTTAGTGGTTAACATATCTAACAAATATAATTATAAACTTGTTTCTACATAAAAAGGATTCCCAGGGTTCTCAGATTAAGAGTTGTCCGTTTTATTTTTAAATTTCAACACCTATAAAATAAAGACAGACAAAATCAATAAATTCATATTAACTGCAACATGAGTAAAAATCTTAACAGTAACAGTAAATGTGTGAAACATGAATGAATATCATATTTGACTGGTCAGCAGTGGACAGTAATGCCTCACTAGAAAAGCTGAAATTAAAATGTATCTTAAACTGCGGCTGTGTCCCAGACACTGGGACTAAGCCTAGTCTTAGAGTGCATCACATTTTGAATGAGATTTTGAGTGCATTTTCTGAAAGAAGAATAAATTCTAAAAAAAAATGCTAGAATGTAATAAAAACTAAGAAAAAGTGCCATCAGTGCTGATTACTTTTATTTCTATGAATAAAACACACACACACACTAACACACACTATATCCATCCATCTATTATCACACCCGCTTAATCCTTATCAGGATCGCGGTTAGACCCCTACCCCCTCACTGGGCGCAGGGCAGAGCATCACACTATTCAACTAAGCCCAGGACAGGGTGCCAGTCCATCACTGGGGGCACACTCGCGCGTACACAGACAATTTAGAGTACCAAAACACACACACACAACTATGAAAGTGTCACACCATGCATTTATATATGGAGAGAACTAAAATACAAAAACAAATATTTTATAGAAATTTTCGTGTTAAAAATGTATGAACTTAGCTTAATTTAAAAACAGATAAACAGAACATGAGTGAGAGAGAGAATGTGACAGCGATATTCAATATTCTTTAATATCATTTACTTACTGATCGCAAGATTGAGTTTGTGGCCAAAACACTGTAGCCTGGTCTCATTTATTTCAGCTGCCTTCATCCTGAAATTCTCAGAATTCTCAGCCACTATTCTGATGAAAATGTCCTGTAGACTGGGATTTTTGCCAGTAGACTCATGACATTGATACATTTTTAACATGCAAAGTGACTCATTTGTCCAATGAGCTTATAAAAACAATTACTAAAGAATAATGAGTAAAAAATACATCAATGCAGGCATCTGAAATTGTACAAATGCAAGGTTTATAAAAAATAGTTTGTTTGAAAATATAAAGAATTCTGAATGGTTACAGTTCCTCCCAAATATCTATTTCATTTATTTAGTTGTAGCACTGCTTATAGACTTGTGTTTGTACATGAACTTTACACTGCAGCCAACAGGAAGGAAGTTAGTAGAAGAGATGGTATTCTCACTGAACAGCACGTAGCCTAGAGGGTGTAGCTCATCAGAGCTGATAATCTTCCAGGTCCCAAACACATGACGGTTTGGTGCCTCATATTAAAATGTATGTGAAAGTAAAGTAAGCTTGTGCCTTTTGTCATGTCACAGATGTAATGCTATAACAATAAAAAGTCTACTAATAAATAACAGTGTAATAAGTAATTAATGCTCATTAGAGCATGAATTAGAATGGACAGTCTGCTCAGAGATCTGGTTCACAGTATGGAAAGTCTGGTACTTTTTGTACCAACAATTAAAAAAATTTATTTGCACACAAAGCAACCAATGACAAGTCAATCACATTTTGCCATGATGTATAGATGTCAACAAAGAGTCCCTCAGAAAACACAGAAGTACACAATGGCTTCGTCTGTGATGTCTTTCATCTGAAGGGGACACATCCAACAACACTGGAAGCTGTTAACAAAGAGTTAGTCATGATACAAGCTTTTCCCAAAGCCAAACAAGCAATAATGTTCCTCTTACTTGTTACTAATGACCTGTGCTGGGAGCAGCCAATAAAAAATTTAAGATTTACATAGACGAGCTTATGTGAATATTGTTTACGGTATGAGTGTTGCTATACAGCTTGTCACTGATAAACAAGTCATTTGTTAGCTGCTGCAGTATAATGAATCACATCAACAACTTAAAGTTAACAGTTAGATAACACAGTCATCTTACCTCAGTAAAAGGTTTATTTCCTTTATTCATGACTGGAATGGATTGTATTTAAGTTTCTTTGGTCACGAAAGTAAAGGCAACAGAACACCACTAAGTAAGTCTCCCGACAGGGGATGCTTCTCACTGCAGGGGTACCAAATTTTGTTACAACACCAGATGCTTTTTAGAATTTCATTGATGAAGTGCTTTTGTGGTTGAATTAATTGAGCAAGGTTTGTGTGTAGTTTCACTGACTAGTGAGATGCTGCCCACAGAATTTGTTGTGCCCCCACCTGGGTTTCTATTCTAGAGACAACAATTCTGACTTCACAGCACAAGTTGCCTGTAATGATGGTACCCACAGCTAGACAGGAAAACAGAAGGTGAACGCAGATAAAGCTGAATAGGATATTATAAGGAAAGGAAAAACAAAACTCAGGACATAATTCACTCAATTAAAGGCAGCATAGGCGTGCAGAAATACACAAATGGTGCTAAAGCACCACCAACTCTGCCCTTTATCAAAAAAGTGCTTTTTTGAAACTACGGTTTTTTATCATCATCATCATCAACATTTTACTGAGGTCGGTTTGAAATGATCTTTTGAAAACCTGAGCGATTAAAAACAATGCCCTGAAATGAGCCACCACCTCACAGCAGTTCAGTTTAGCGAGTGGAAGGAAGCGTCTTCAGCACAGCATGCACGGTCACAGATAGGCTTCTTCTCCCGGGCCCCACCAGCCAGGTAACGTAAACGTCAAGGAAAATCGTACCGTTTGCCCTCTAAGCCCAACGTGAAATTATTTTGTTGTGCAGTAAAATGTCTCATACAGCACCAAACTACTAAGCATTTTTAGCTGACTGGTGACCTGATAAACTAGTCGCTCTAGCCCAAATCAACCACGACCACATACAAATAATTAAGGTAGAGTTTGCAAATTTGTGTTAAGCTGAACGTTTTCTGTTGTATAGGTTGTGTTGGGCAACAAATTAACACATTCATTTGTGAAAGAAGAAACGGGAAGTTCCCCATTACCTGTGATCTGTTATGGATTTTATCAGTTGGTGGTGACTTTTTTCCATTGAAAACTCACGTTTAGAGAATGTTACTGTAAGCAGCAGTTTGGCTCCAAGCAGCTAGGTGGCGCTTTGCCGCAGCTGGTAGTAATTGACTGCTAATTATGCATAGCCTCAGTGTTGTGTTATGCTGTGTGAAGGTGTCCGAGAGCTGCAGTGCTGTTCTATGGGAAGAACTGCCTGTTTGCAGAGAACCAACCTGCTTCTGTGAGATTGTGATTTGAGAGAATGTCATTGAATAAATTACTGCTACTGAACTGCGACCAAAAGAACAGTGCTGGTGTTTAGTCTCCCTTTCTCCAAAACAAACAAACAAACAAACAAACAAACAACAACAAAAAAAAAACCACACAACGCAGAGGAAAAGGTGCCATCAGAGGTGGACTGAGACCATAGGTGGTAAAAGAAACACCTGACACACTGGGTTACATTACAAATAAGTCAAATTTCATTCAACATGTGCGTGTAATTTTTATTTATTTTTTAATAATGAAGTGTTCCACGTGCTCTAAAAAGTGCCCTTCCCCTAAAGGCTACGTGTGTGGGAAAGAATAACAAAAACAAATCCAAATACTAAACCACAAAGAACAACAACCAAACCTGAACAGGGGGGGTGAAATGGCTACATGTGTTGAAACGATGAATAGAAAACAACGCCGAGCGAGGATTAACCTGAGAATGCTGCTTATAAAGTGAAACACTGATTACGAAATGAAACACAGGTGAGCGGAAACGAGGAATGACGTAAGACGGTGAGGTGCATCTTGGGAATTGTAGTGCGTGCGTGATCGGGTGAATGGAGACCGGAATGTGGCTAACCAGGAAGTGCACTACGGGTGTAATGGAGAAACCAAAATGCAGGCAAGGGAGAAGTAGCGAGGGTCAAGGTAGCAGCTTTAGAGTCTTCAGACCAGCAAACCGCTGACTTCTGTTGACATCTGTCAAGACTCCTCCATTCTAGCCCCCTGAAATGATTTTGCCATTTCTTCAGAATTCTCAACTGCTGGAACCACAAACTGTCTTCCTCATCTAGTCTCTCAGTTTGTCCTTATCCATGTCTTTGTTCCTCTCGACCCCAGTGTCTACCTGTGTCTAAAAGCCAAGGATGCAACCGTTAAGCCACTGAAGTCTCTCCCTTTTCATATTATACTTTAAATGCATCTGAGATGTGCAAAGAACACTAATGATGTGTCCTTCAAGACCTTTGATCACCTACAGTCCTTCACACACAGCACAAAACCATTTGTAAAACAGCCGAAACATTTTATTAAAATGTTTTTAACGTAAGATTAAAATGTATCACATTGATTATGTCCTCAAACTAGGCTGATTGAGACTGACAGAGCACTAAAGAGGAGCCTTCAGATACCAGCATTTACAAGGTCTCTCCTACATCGACTGTAGAATAGGCTTTGAGACATAACTTCTGGGCTCAAGACCCTGGCCCAAAGATCAGGTCCTTCCTCTTTCTCAGCTCTTGCCCCATTTTTGCACCTTGGTCTCTGATCACTGGTAAAGGGAAAGATTGGTAAGGTTCCCCTGGTCCAAATATTTGTGTCTCCGCCCCTGTTTTGCCTTTGATGACTCCTTAGCATTGTTGTCACCTGTGTTTAGGTCTTCCCATTGTATATTTATGTCAACTCTTGAATTCTATTCTAAGTTCTGCTATGTAGATCTTCTGGTGTTTTCTGTAAACATTACCACTCTTGCCTCATTGACATGCCATTGACATGTTGACATGCCATGCCATGACAGATATCTGCAATATGCAATGTATGTCTTTTGACCTAGTTTGGAGTAACAGGAAACTGCTCAAGTTCATGAAAAGGTAGAGGCCTCCCTTGATTACTGGGTGAAAGTAAAGTACATGAGCTTATATAAACAGAGAGGATTAATACAGTGCTTTGATAAGTGGCAGTACCCACGTGTTATCATGTATTTCCAAAAAAATACAATGTTTGGACACTACAGATTTTTTGTCATGGTTTATGGCAATATAAGCCTCTGGGTTGGGCTGGATAATTTTAGAATCAACAAGGTTAATCAACATTAGTAGCTACTTAAATGTATATCAGTGAAAATGAGATCAATTAAGCAACATCTGTACTAATTGCCTATAAACATCTCCATAGTGTTTTGGTTGACTGGCTCTCTCCCAAATACAATTCACAATTTAGCAAACCAGAGGAAACATCTTCAGTGTTACATAACACAAAATAAGGACAGCAATAGTAATCTAATATTAATTAAAGCACTACCATCAATAAGAAAGTGAAGCAATCAAGCAATTTCCTACTGTAGCTGTTATTTTCATTTAATAAAAATAGCTAACGTGCAGTTTCTCTGTTTCTGTAGATTATTCACTTACCGCGGCACCATGCAGTGGACAAAGCAAATGAGTGACCTGGTTCTGGTGGTGTATGGCATCACACTGATCACAGGCCTTCCAGCTAATCTGTTGGCCTTCTACACCTTCGTCCGAAAAGTAAAGCAGAACGCGAAACCCATTGATGTGCTCCTCCTCAGCCTCACCGTCTCGGACCTGATCTTTCTCTTCTTCCTCCCCTATCGCATGAAAGAGGCAGCGGAAATGAAATGGACCATGAGCTACTTCCTGTGTACACTGACAATTTTCATCTTCTTTGCATCCATCTACAACAGCACATTCCTCTTGACGGCTATCAGTGTAGAGCGCTATCTCGGAGTGGCCTACCCGGTCAAGTACAAACTCAAGCAGCATCCCCGCAATGCTATGATTGCTAGTGTCATGTGTGGAGTGATTTCTTGGGCACACTGCAGCATCATCTTTATCACGCAGTATTATCATTACAACAACAAAACTGTCTCCGATATGCCCAAGTCGAACATCTGCTACGTGGACTTCAGTCATGAACAGTTGAGTGTCCTTTTGCCTGTGCGTCTGGAGCTGTTTGTGGTATTTTTCTGCATCCCTTTCGTCATCTGCTGCTTCTGCTACATCAAATTCATCCTCATCCTTTACCGACTACCCAACATCAACCCCAAGAAGCGCTTAAGGGCGATCGGTCTTGCCCTAGGCACTCTTCTCGTCTTCATTGTCTGCTTCATGCCCTTCAGCATGAGCCACTTAGTGGGTTTCATAGGGGGGTACAGTCCTGACTGGAGAACCTATGCACTGCTCACCAGCACCTTCAATGCCTGTCTGGACCCCTTCATCTTCTACTTCTCCTCTTCAGCACTTCGGGAGACGTTCAGAGTCTGCACTCGTAGACTCATGAAAAGACTGTCCTTCTGTCAGCAGCTGAACTGCTCCAATATTGAGGAGAACACGCAGAGTTCCACCAACAACTTTCCCTAAAATACTTTCTGCTCAGAGGTGTCTGGGTAAGAGTGGTGTTTAATTTGAACTCCCTCTGAAATATTTAACGACAGTCCCAAATGGTTCATAGATGGTTACTAAAAACATTTTGCTTTCCAAAAAGTCATGATCAATTTCACCATATTTAAATACTTCTTTTAGAAAGAAAGAGTCCTTTAGTTCATTTGGTCATATTTTACGGTCTACCTGTTGTGATACTGGATACCCAATTACCCAATCAGGATCAGTCTTTTGTTCATTTCAGTTAAAAGTTAGTTATAATAAAAGGCTGGCCACATATATACATACATACATACATACATACATACATACATACATATATACATACATACAAACACACATATACATATATACATACATATATACATACATATAGACACACATACAAACATACACACATACATATATATATATATATAGATACAGACATAGATACAGACATATAAACATTTAACATTTAAAGGGGCAGCCATGGCCTAGGGTAAGGATCTGGTCTTGTGACCAGAAGTTCGCTGGTTCGATCCCCAGACAGAACATGACTGAGGTGCAAGGCACCTAATCCCCTAACTGCTCCCCGGGCACCAGTGGATAAGGGCTGCCCACCGCTTCGGTCACAAATTCTCACAGCCTAGTGTGTTCACTAGTGTGTATGTGTGTGTTTCACTGCACAAATGGGTTAAATGCAGAGGTCAAATTCCGTTGTGTGAAAAATCACATTGGCTAAACTGGTTGATCTTAATATATACATACATACATACATATAGACATACAAACATAAAGACACACATACAAACATAGACATACACACATAGATACATATATATATACACATACATACAAACATATACATATATACAGTACATACATATGGACATATATATATATATATATATATATATACGTACAGTACCAGTCAAATGTTTGGACTGTTTAAAGCTTCTCACTCAATGTTTTTATTTATTTTTTCCATAGCCCTCCAGACTGTGAAGGAGCACACAATGAATCATGTAGTAAACTTAAAAGTGTTAAACACACCAAAATATATTTTAAGTTTTAGATTCTTCAAAGTAGACACACAACTGATGTCTCAAACACATTAAGAGGCAAGAAATGCAAGTCATGAGCTCTTGACAAGACACAGCTGTTAACTGAAAGCCATTCCAGGTGACTACCTCATAAAGCTGACTGAGAAAATGCCAAGAAAGCTGGCATCTAAGCAAGAGGTGCCTACTTTGAAGAATCTACAATATGAAACATATTCTGGTTTGTTTAAGACTTGTTTGTTTACTAAATAATTGCATATGTATTTCTTCATAGTTTGGATGACTTTAGTATTAAACTACAATGCAGAACATTTCAAATAATGAAAAACCACTTTAGACAAATGTTTGACTGGTACTCTATATACATGCATAAATAAAGATATACTGATATACATACATAAGTAAGTAAGTAAATAAATAAATATATTAAATAAAAAATTAAATAAAAATATTAGATATTATATTGTTTTAAATCAGAGGTGATGGTAACTGATTTGAACAATGTACGAGCATGTTGCACTTATCAATTTCATTTCGAAGGTAGGGGTGTAAGAAATATTGATATGCTTGAGTATCACAATGTCATCTTTTATGATACTGTATTGATTCCCCCAACCACTAGATGGTAGTGCTGTAATCTGTGTTTAGTGTGAGGATGTACCGCTGACTGTTTTGCTAAAATATTTACACAATTATTTTGCCTTGTTTAGAGTTTTGCAATATATTACAATAAATTGTACCCGTTCAAATCCAGGTTGTTGCCAATACACTGCGCTACTAACTTTGTTTTCTAATAGTATTATTTCCTGGCTTATTTTACTACACTTTTTATTTTTTTAATGTACATATTTTGCTGTTGAAATATAATTTTACAGAGGTTAAGATCAGAAGTCTTAACCTTCACAGAGGTTAGGATATATATCTATATTTGACTGAATTTACTGCACTTTATTGTATTGCTTGGTTATGTAGTGTTTTTGTTCAAAACGTAACCTGTAGACATACCTGTAACCATTACTGTACTGTAGCATTGCAGCATGTAGCATTCAATGTATGTTTATTAGTGAGGGGCGGAGTGGTTTAGGAATCTGAATGGCAATGCTTATCCTTTAAAATGTATTCTTTTTAGTTTCAGATATTGATTGAAATATGTATTTTTTTTAAATATATAACAATAAAGTTTATCTTATTCATGAAAGGAAATGGGCTTTCTGTTTGATTAACATAATTTACTGTGATGGCCTCAAATTGAGCTAACTGTTACTTTTGAAAAGTAAAATCAAAAGAGGAAAACTGGCATTTGTCCATTAGAGGGAGCCAACAATGCGTAGAATGATGATCACAGCCTTCACATATAGTGACTGAGTCAGACTATCTCCAACCTCAACATACACATTCATACACACACGTTTGTTTGCTTTACTTTAACCTCAAAACATGTCTTCACCTTCAATTTCATGATTTATGTTGCAGAGACCAGATTTGTAGTCCTGCAAGGAAGAAGTGTTTAAAGAGGTTCTGGTTTCCACAATATGGCAAAAAACTTGGTACATACAAACAAACACATTTTGGAAATACTATACTATGGAGGACATTCAATTCACTTGTGTAATACTGAGTAAAAATAAACCTAAACCTAAAGTTAAACTTAGCAACCAAAGGTCAATGCTTCTACTCTTTAAATTTTTCAAAAAAAGGTGTGTAATGGAAATAGCACTTTTCTTGTGAGGACCAGCAAAATGTCCCCAATTTTACAGATCTGACATGCATTCCTATCATTATGAGGACTTCTGTCCTTACCAGGCAGAAATACAAGGACTTATACAGTGAGGAAAATAAGTATTTGAACACCCATGAATTTGGAAGTTCTCCCACTTAGAAATCATGGCGGGGTCTGAAATATTCATCTTAGGTGCACGTCCACTGTGAGAGACATAATCTAAAAGAACAAATCAGGAAATCACAATGTATGATTTTTAAATCATTTATTTGTGTGTTACTGCTGCAAATAAGTATTTGAACACCTGTGAAAATCAATGTTAATATTTGGTACTGTAGCCTTTACAGAGGTCAAACGT
>BRDA01092404.1:391-11901 GCA_036984385.1 Crenuchus spilurus
ACGTGTGTATATATTGTATTAACTATGGTGGTAACTTTTTGAGTAAGAAGTAAAATTAATGACTGTAAATATGACATATTGTAAATTACTCTTTACCTGTTATTTTTCGAGTTTTTACTGAATTTTAGTGAAATGGCCTCCCTGGTGACTAAGGCTGTATCTAGCCCCACTGGCACCGTTAATGCATGCTCAGTGCCACCAGTTCTATGTGATCTTTACGTGCTACATCAGCAACCACCAAAACAGCTCCTCTACAGTGCATTTTTTACTATTTTAAGTAAAACTAACTTAGAAGAAAGAGTGAAACTGTCCTTCAGTTTGAATGTATGTTAATGTAAAGTGATTTTAAGTCATTTTTGAGCTTTTTATTGTCCATTTCTCATTAAATGTTATACAGTATAAATGTCAGTAATTAAAATGAAGAATGAGTTTTTCAATGGTGGTATCAATTATGTTATATATGTGTGCATGCTTGCAATGCATTTTACAATAAAGATAGTATGGAGCTTCTTTTATACAGTAATACAATGAAAGCTCCAATTTTATACGCTGACTTAACAATTACAGGTATGCATCCTAACTACTCAGGGGCAGATTTTACACATTGCAATGTCCGCTGGCTCAGGCGTCTACTGATTGGACCATTCAGAGCTGGGAATCCTGCGCTTTCCTCCGAGTGCATTGGCTCCCCAGTCATGGTGTGACAGCGGTAGTTTGAAAAGAGGCGGTGGTTTTCATCACACGCAACAGAGGAGGCTTGTGCATGTCTTCACCCTCCTAGAGTGGCACTCAGGGACAGTGCAAAGAGATGGAGACAGCCCCCTAGCGGATGGGATGTGTTAATTGGCTACAACCAAATTGAGAAGGGGAGAAAATTGGCAAAAATTATATAAAAAAAAAAAACACAATGTCACCTATTATCAGCTATAACAGCCCTTCAGCTGAGCAATGAAGATTGCTAACAACTAGGCTATAGTTGCCAATAACAAAGCAGTCAATGACTTGGTTTTGGATGACTTGGCTCTTTAAAAGAGAACTCATCAATGGTCACATCAAACATGAGTAGTCAATCAAATTTTAACACCAGAACCAGATCTCTTTTGTACTGACTTTACTTTGAGTATTAAGTATGGATCAATTGAACCAAGTCTTAGTACATAAAAACTGGACTGTCCCAGGCCTGAAGTGAAAAAGAGTAAAACGGGGTTCATTCTGATTCACCGCTCTGCAGCCTGTCTTTATTACATCTGTGAAAGACAAAAAGACAGTGAGATAAAGAAGAAGAGTCTTAGTCGGCACGCAGGCCAAAAAGAGTGGAGGAGTGAATGGAACAGAGAGAAAGAGCAAAAGAGAATGCATATGAGAGTGATAGAAGAGAGAATGTAATAGAAAGACGGAGAAACAATGAAGAGAGTTCAAGCAAGATAAAGAGGGAGAATGAAGAAAATAGGGAGACAGAGAGGAGAGAGTGTGAGAGAGCATGATAGAAAGAGAAAGAGAGAGAGAGAGAGAGAGAGAGAGACACCTGCTGTGTGTGATGGTTTACGTTGTGTCTGATTTAGAGGCCGTAGATTTATGTCTACAAAGTGAGTGTCTGGAGGCCCAAGAGAGCAGACTCAGTTTTAGCCATCTCTCTCTCTCTCTCTCTCTCTCTCTCTCTCTCTCTCTCTCTCTCTCTCTCTCTCTCTCTCTCTCTCTCTCTCTCTCTCTCACTCTCTGTGTGTGTGTGTGTGTCTGCATGTACGTGTGTGTGAGTGCAGACTCAATCTCAGCTCTTGGCCATAAACACTGAGCTGGGAACCTCCATCTGTTTATATCAGCCATTCTTCTCAGAGTAGTCAGCAGCACCTTCATCACTCTCTCTCTCTCTCTCTCTCTCTCTCTCTCTCACTCTCTCTCTCTCACACACACACACACAATCAAATGCTCAGTTACATTACGTTACATTGCTTAGAAGTTTCATTGCCTAACAACTCTAATCAGCTTAAACAATGATCACAGTCACTGTGCACATTGCATGTTTACTCAGAACATAGCATTAAAGTTGTCTGGCCTGGTCAGCAGATGTGAATACATTATACCAGGTTACCAGCAACCTAGACTGAAACATGCTTCAAGTCTTTAAAGCAGGGATTATACACAGTAAGTTTAGTCATTTCTTTTGTAAGAAGTAAGTGATATTGTGTCCTAAAACACTTCTAAAACTACAACTACAGGATGCTGGTTTTTGTGATGTATTTTAATGGAAATGACTAGACTGTTTTGCTGGCTATTTAATTGTAGAGTTTGTTAACAAAATGTGGACTCCAAACAAGGCTTGACTGATTGATCACATACTAGAATTATTGCTGAATCATTCTTTTAAAGGCATTTATGTCAATGCAGCTAATGTCATAATTGTGAGTGGTGACATACGTTCTCAAGCATTGCTTTTTAAAACATGGTATTCAATGCTTATGAAGGTCATGAAGTCCCTGTGAACAGAATATGTATTATTAATATGGATATAACATGTTTCCACTACTTTTTACCTACAAACAGAACATTGTTATCAACAGGTAGAGATTTGGAGATAAAGGACTCTCCAAAGTTTAGCCCATCTTCATGGAGATGAAGGGAATGGGTGTGTCTCTCTTTGGCTGTGTTTGGACTGAGAGAGAGAGTCAGTGCAGAAATGTTTATAGAGAAGAGTCTCTATCTTCACAAACACCTCTCTCTCTCTCTCTCTCTCTCTCCCATTAGCTCTGTGGCTCAGATAAATAAGCTGATAATAGAAGGGAGGATGGTCTGTCTTGTTGCCATGACGTCAGCTGAACCTCCAGAACCTCCAGAACATCAGTGATGTCACACCTCTTCCTGCCTTCAGTGTAAAGTGAGGTTTTTGTATATTTGTGTATTCGGGGTCATTAAGTGTATCAAAGCTCATCATGGGGGCACTTTGTTTTCACAAGGTTGAGCTGTGGAAAGCTGCTATTTGACCATGTGCAGACACCTGTATTTACTCTTACAAGTCACAGTTATCACAAATAATCGTTTTCAACCAATAGCATGTTTGTGTTTTTAAGTAGAAAAGGGATGTTATATTAGGATTGATTGAATTTAGCTCTGCCTGCAGTCTTGTTTCGCAGAAAGAAGCACCATCCTTTACAATTTTGTCACATTTCTGTCACAAATAACTGTAATTCATGACATATATCTGTTCTTGATTATGTAAGTACATCATATCTACATTATATTTAAGTGATTCTTTAATGTTAACAAATCTAACTTACAAAATATGATATACTGTAACATAGATATATGCTATATTGAACTATAATAACTTTAGAGGGCAGTTTCCTGAACAGGTATTATGCCAAATCCTGGACTGCACTAAATGGAGTTTAGTGAAAGACTAAGCTTTTCTCTTTGACTTTTTTATTAAATGCCACGGTATGTGACCATATTTAAAAACAGAGTTGGTTAAATATTATTTGTATGTCATTATGGAATTATTTAGCAAACAAAAATGTGTTAAACAAACCAGAATATGTTTTATATTTTACATTCTTTTACATTCATTTAACTCTTTTAAGTTTACTACATGATTCTTTATGTGTGTTCATAGTCTGGATCACTTCAGTATTAATTTACAATATAAGGGGAAAAAAGGAAAAAAGAAAAATTGAATGAGAAGGTGTGTCCAAACTTTTGACTGGACTGTATGCATACAGTATGTTCCGTAGACAGAGGAATTAAAGCAAAACTTAAATAAGCAGTCACATTTATTAGTTATTTGCTGCATATGAAGACCCAATGGCTATAATTAGCTATCAGCACAATCCAAATATATTTCAGAGCAATATCAGCCACAACATGAACAGAACATGACATTAGATTAGGCTGGCATAACAGGCTAGAGTGATTTTCAATCACTTACAAAAGTGAAATGGGAGTTTAAGCCACAATATATGAACCACTGCTAACATAACATTGTAAATCCCATTACAGGATAAACAAAAGCTGTGTTCAGAGATGTAATTTGAATCAGATTTCAGATTTCAAATCATTTACAAGTCTTCTTGTTATGGCATTTTTCTTCTAAGTGGAGGCAGTATACTAAGTGTCAATTTCAACATCAGACTGAACAAACTATAACAAACAGTCATGCTTCCTTTTTTCCAAGGGATAAAATGCTACCTCAGATTATGTCATGCCAATTTTCAACCCTGTTATGCCAAATTCTTGTGTCAGCGGGGGATGTTTTTCCCCTGATCACCCCCTAGTGGATACAGATTTTAAACTTCCAGACAGGGTATGACAGATGATGTATTTGAACAATGTTGCTGTGTACACACACACAAATCTATTGCTGCTCTAACCTAACAATGTAGCTTCATTAGCAGCTTCTTTTCAACTGTAATAATGTAGGGGTGGAATTTGTAAAGGGGTATATGCTTGATTTTCTAGCAATTCATCACCAGACTTGTGTTCTTGTTACATGACTATGTCTGGCACACACACACCCCACACACACACACACACACACTGTAGAGTACAGGTTTAGGGAGGATTTGAGTTGGGTGTAACATTCTGCTCTAAAGGCCTCAGTTATCTGTCCAATTACACAGTTGATTACACCCAACTACCAACAAGAGATGCTTTGTGGGTTATTAGACAATTATATCTAATGGAGTTTTGACTTGTGCCAAGTGAGCATTGTTGGAAATTATTTCACACATAAGCTGTAGTATCAGTTAAGTTGTGATTTTTTGTATTATTATTTCTGTTGTAATATGATGTGGGGGTACAACCTCATGGCCCAGCTGGATATCATGTTTCTAAAGAAAATAAGAGTCTGGTTTAAGAGACTCATGAGAATTAATGCTGCATGTCTTATGTCTAATCTTAAACACACACACATGCATGCACACACCCCAACACACTCACATGGAATGCCAGAAAGTATGAATGCTTGACCAGACAACCAAAACAATCCTGACATTGTGAAGTGTTCATTTTTTAAACCAACAGGCTGATTACTGGTTGCCAAATGCCATCAGGCTATTAGTGAGCACCAGTGGTTGACCATCACCTTTAGTCAGTGGGGTATGTACAGCATACTGTCTGTAGTTGGACCTTGTCAGTATTTTTTGGCTGGATGGTCCTTTTGTCCATTTCTCCCAAAAAAGATAATCTGGCTACACATTTCCACTGTGTGATGGTCCATTCCAAACCTGAGCACTGCTTGTGGACAGTAAAGTTTAATGTAGCATTTGTGAATGTAATTTCTTATTATAGTGCTTGACAACAGTTGCCAAAGACATCTCTTGTAATTCTTTAAAGCTCATGTTGTTACTGTATATCAGTTATGGATGAATGACAGTTCTTGATGCAGTGCCATCTGAGAGATCAGAGATCACGGGCTTGTGCCCTTGCCCTTTATGCACTGAAATTCCTCCAGATTCCTTGAACAACATTATGCACAGTAGAGGGAGAAATATGCAAATCCATTCTTTCTTTGAGAAACATTGTTTTAAACATTTCAATCATTTTATAATGTATTTATAATTTATTATTATTATTATTATTATTATTATTATTATTATTATTATTAATAATAATAATAATAATAATAATAATAATAATAATAATGATAATAATAATAACTGATAATAAAATGAATAATAAAAATGTTCTGCACATCCATGTTCTCAAAAACTCTTTCATGGATAATGCTTTTGTATCAAACCATGATTGCATTCACTTGTTGATATAACCTGTTTGATATCAAAGCAATATTTAGTTATTTTCTTTACCTCATTTCTAGCCCTTAATTGACCTGTTCCCAAATGTGTTGCAGGCCAGACATGCAGGAATATTAAGGATGGAAGTCATTGTAAGAAACACTGTTTTTATTAACATTTTCCATACTGTCATAACCTTATTTGATTTAGGGTATAAAAGCAAATCAGAACGTGTGTATGTTTGTGTGTGTGTGTATGTGTGTGTGTGAGTGTGTAAGGAGTTGAGGAAGCGCACAAGTGCACTCCTACCTCAACTCATTCCATCTTCTTTTCTCTCATCCAGAAGAAGGAGGTGTATTTGAAGGGTTGTTGGACATGAGAAATATCTTTTAACATTTTTGAATGGCTATTTTTGGTGACTATCCCAGTATATGACCTTTATTAAAGGTCATTCAGCTGCTCACATTGTGTGTGTGTGTGTGTGTGTGTGTGTGTGTGTGTGTGTGTGTGTGTGTGTGTGTGTGTGTGTGTGTGTGTGAGTGAGTGTTTTAAAGCTGTTCTGAGGAAGTCAGCCAAAGGTTTTTAGTCATCAGGGGAATAGGATTCCCAGAAAAAGGTTCTTCATCATCACCAAGGCAGCACTCATTAGTAACCATTCGAGGGACAAGTTTTAGCTTAAAAACTTAACAAGCTCACAGCAACTCCTTACAAACATCAAATCACTGCTCAAACCTGAGGACGCTCTGAAAGAATATGATTTAAAAGTGTCAAATACACGACTGCAGGACAACTCCTGAACTTCCACTCTCCACTTAGCCCAGATGTAGCCAATCAGCCAAGATATGTTTGGAGTTCAAAGTTTGCTTCTTTAGAGGTGAGATGTTGCTAACAATCACTAGAACTCAATAGTCACCTAAATATCCCAGTCATTTTCATCAAAATGTCTCTCAACCCATTCAAATTACATCTATCTATCTATCTATCTATCTATCTATCTATCTATCTATCTATCTATCTATCTATCTATCTATCTATCTATCTATCTTTTTTCTATATTTCACAATATTCTATGTTCTTGTGAAGTCTCCTGTCACAGCCCCATCTCATTCTTGTCCTTGTGCTCTTTGTTTACATTTTCCATGTGCCATCCTTTACCCATGTGCTTTTGCTTATGTTCACATCATGTCTCCACCCCCAGTTACTTCATTTCATTGCACAGCCCTGCCGCCTCATCATCTGTCTTTATTGTTTGCTATTTAGCTCCACTCGTGTCTTCCAGTCGTCGTATTGTCGTGACGCTTCTGTATTGTCATTCATAGTTGTATGGTTGTTCATGTAATGTCTTCAAGTCATTGTACTGTCTTCAGAGTTTTGTCTCAGTTCTTATTTCACAGTCTAGTCACAGCCAGAGTGTTTGTTGAGTTTGTAATAAACCTTGTTTCTGGACCATTGCTGCATCCATCTCCTCCTGCCACAGCCACAGCTGACAGTTCTATGCAGAGGTGGGAGTAAGTCCCTCATGTGCAAGTCACAAGCAAGTCTCAAGTCATTGCCTTCAAGTCTCAAGCAAGTCCCAAGTCACTGTGGTGAGAACCAAACAAGTCAAGTCGAGTCCCTGCTATAAGTCAAGCAAGTCACAAGTCAAGTCATACAAATATGGTCTGATCTACACCAGTTTCCACATTTAAATGAATATAGACGGTCGTACACAAATTGAGTTTTATTTCAACATAAACTAAACCTATTAAACATCAAATATACCTCAAGCATACAATTACATATCTTACTTAATGACTTACTTCCCCCATCAAGAAGGTCACACCATTTGCCAATAACCTATTAATGCATCTCTCGAAGGTGCTTCTTAATGAACATTTCTGAGCAAAAAATGTATTACATCATCAGCTGAATAGTAGACAAAATAAAAATAAGTATATAAAAATAAATAAAAACATATTGCCTGAAATGTAAACCTGTTACCTATAAAAACAATGTCTGAAATGTTAATATTACAAACATTACAAAACATCAAACCATGAAAACATTCACATTCACAATGTTTTAGTATGCCACATACTATTCATGCTATTTTATTATATACGTTTCAAGCCTTTTTAGTTTTAACTATGATACTGTTTTAATAACAATTTACTCAAACTCTAACTGAAATATTCTAAGAATTTCTTTTCTTTTCTTTTCTTTCTTTCTTTCTTTCTTTCTTGCTTTCTTTCTTTCTTTCTTTCTTTCTTTCTTTTTTCTTTCTTTCTTTCTTTCTTTCTATCCTGAGCTAAATGTAAGATAAGAACATGGTTTGTCACAAAGATGCTATCTACCAATAAAAAAGTGTCAAATATATGACTACTTCTTATGATTTCTAAATGCCTCTCACATATTGTGGGCCACTCCTCCCCCTGTGTGTGTGTGTGTGTGTGTGTGTGTATTTGTAACCTCGTTTACTGTTTGTTTCTGTCTTTTAGAGATAAATCAGTGGAATAAACTGTGTTTATACTCATACTTGCCCATCAGAGGCTGAGACAGTATCAATAAAAGTTAAAAGAAGTGCATTCCCCTGATAACTTAATTTTATCTATCCCCAGTGAAAATATTACACTGATTTGTTTGTGTGTGTGGGGGGGAGTGAGAGACTGATTTCCCCTCTGTATATCTACAGCCAGAAGATATGGCTGCATAGAAGACTGTTTTGATTTAAAACGCTCTCATGACTGTGGCCAAACCTGTCCTTGCTTTAGTAACTCACCATGTGCAGTTCAGCTCTGTGTGAATGTAGCTTTATGTCATTGTGCCATTGTGTGCCCATCACTGAATAACTGACCCTTACATTGACCTTTCTAAACATAAGAGCTGTTCTACAGAAGCCCATTAAAATATTTCTGCAGGTTTGTGGTCACTCAGATGAAATCTTTCAATAGTGATCGTTTCTTGATTAGTCCAGACTGTACAGCTGACTATAGAAGATTCAGAATGTATTTTCTTTCTGTTTTCTATTTATCTATCTATCTATCCATCCATCCATCCATCTGTTCCCTTTCTTTCTTATTTTCACCCATCAGTATACTTTCTATTTATCTATCCCTTTCTTCTGTCTCTTGCTTTCTTCTGCTCTTGTTCTTTCTTTTTTTCTTTCTTTTCTATTTACTTCCTTTTTTCTCATCTTTTTAGTTTCTCTTCTGTTTTCTTTTTTTCCTCTCATTTCTTTTTTCCTTTTTTCAATGTTTTTTTTTCAGTATTTTCTTCATTTTCTCTTTATTTGTTCTTTCTTTCTGTCTGTTTGTCTCTCTTGTCTTGCTTTCTGTTGAATGGATAAATTAGTTGAGGGTGCAGCTGTGTGTTCATGACTAGGTGTATGTATGCATTAAGGCCAGTGTGTGTGTGTGTGTGTGTGTGTGTGTGATGGATGAGAGACTGTAAGTGAAGAGGCTCACAGAAGAGTGTGTGTGGGTTTATTATCTTTAATTATGAGGAAGAGAGATAAGGACCACCATAGTGCCATTAAAGTGATGGATTGTACACACACACACACACACACACACACACACACACACACACACACACACACACACACACACACACACACACACACACCTAAACCCAGCTCTTCCTCGCAACATTCTTAAAAATAAAGGTACCAGAAAGGGTTTATGCAACTATTCCATATTTTCCCACCCAACAGTGTTCATGAACAGTAAGCTGTGTGTAAACAAACTTACACTCGTACACTATCCATACAAAATTTCTAGACGTTTCAAATGAGCGACTTCAGCTACTTTACGATCAATCAGTACCGACACAAATGCTTAAAAATGAAAACACCCAATAAATGAAAAATATTTCATGCACTCTTTAAAAACCTTAAACATTTAATCCTTAAACTTTCAGGGGCTCCTGAGTGCCTGAGTGCCATCAGAACGTAGAGCCTGAGAAGGAAAAGCACATATGTGCACTGTGTGATGGAAAGAGTTTCAGCAAAAAATCTTATTGTTTACTTGACTGAAGCCCCTTTTACCCTCACAGCCCAGGACATTTACCAAGTCCATGTTTGGGTTTTGTGCCATTCACAATTAAACTTAAATAACATTTTACTGGGATGCAAGTTATTCAGTGCAGTGAAAGTCTCATTGTAGGCACAAAGTGCTAACCTTCATTTCTGAATTGTGACTTTTATGACTTTGAAACTATCACTTGAAACTGTCACCGTTTTGTTTTGCTTTGCTGGCCATGTCATGTCACTTCGTACAGAATTGTCCACACATAGACACACGGTTGATTTTGCCACTTTTGTGGTATTTTGTAAAACTCATAGTATTATCACAGAATAGTCATCTATTCATCATTCTGTTAATACATGAGCCTGATATTACCCACAGAATTCATGGGGCTGGTGTTGTTCAATTACCACATCATCTGAGTTTTAGCCTTGCATTCACCCTTCACTCGGTCCTGTTTCAATTCCAGGCAGTAGTGCATACAAAATGTAAGCTAGGACTTTGATGTGTTTGAGAACTAAAGTGACTATAAGTTGAATTAACTAAAGAAATGTCCAAATAATTGACCTGTCTATTCATTTTTTGACAGTGCAGACAGTGAACCATGTGTGTGTGTGTGTGTGTGTGTGTGTGTGTGTGTGTGCTTGTGCGTGTGCTTAGGTGTGTGTGTGTGTGTGTGTGTCTGTGTGTGTGTGTGTTAAGGAATTCCTCAGCTTGTGTGATCTTTGTAATCCTGGTTCATTCATCAATGAACTCACTAGTTGTGTTTAGAAAGAGCGAGGATGAAAGGGCCTTATAGGAAGCAAAGAAGTATGTAAGGTGTGTGTGGTTGGGGTGTGTATGTGAATGAAATGATGTAGACCAAGACGGTTTTATATATATATATATATATATATATATATATATATATATATATTCCATTAAAGACTGGCAACAAGTTAGAGCACATTTTTCCCATGAAGCATCTTTCCTCCACTTCTAAAAGGAAGCTTTTCCAAATACTTCACTGAACTTGTAATCTGCACACTGTATACTGTCAATGTCTCTCTGTGTTACTGTTGTCTGTTATTTCAGTGCACTTAGCCAACAAAATGAATTCAGCATTTTAGTTACTGTATAACATCTAAATATAATCTAACATTTGACACATTGTATTGCAGTTCAATTCTGCTGTAGATAGATAGATAGATAGATAGATAGATAGATAGATAGATAGATAGATAGATAGATAGATAGATAGATAGATAGATAGATAGAAATGTTGAGAGATATAGAGAGAAAGATAGAAAGATGAAAAGAGATAGAAGAGGATATATGAATGTCTATAAAGAGTGTGCAAACATCCAGACAAACAGAAACACTCTTACTGCTGCTTATTTTCCACCATAACTTACAAGTGAAGTGGCCTTGTGCACCTGACACTAAACTGCTCCTTGGGTGCAGCGGATCATGGGGCTACCCAACATTGTATATGTGCTCACTAGTGTATGTATATGTGTGTTCACTGCATGAATTAATCATGATGAAAGAGTTGGTCTTTCTTTCTTTCTTTCTTTCATCTTTCTTCATGCTCTTTTATCCATTTTCTTAAACTTTTCTATCGCAGTGATTTCTATTGACCAGCTCCTCCCGTGTAGTTCTGGGCTGATTCCTCACCTTTCTTAGGACCACTGATACACCACAAGGTGAGATCTTGCATGGAGCCCCAGTCAGAGGGAGATTGACAGTCATGTTTAGCTTTTTCCATTTTCTAATAATTGCTCCATGACTCCTCTCCTTG